>JAPZPB010000827.1:0-13228 GCA_037952635.1 Bryoglossum gracile | reverse complement strand
TCGTCCTATATATAACTAGGAAGCTCTCCCTTTTATATAGTAATCAGACAATCATTATTCACTGCTCTATGGTATACTACTTAACGTGACAAAGGTGTAGTGTATTAAGGAAGGGCAGGAAGCCCCTTAGGTATAGGAGGTCCGCTTAGTCATAGGCCCTAGTGGCTTATACTACTACGTGGCCTTAGTAGCTCTTACTACTGCTTATACCATATAGCCGCAGTGGCTGTACCCAGTACCCAATACCTAGTATTTCCAACAAAAAAGCTTATAAGCTATAGAAAAGATACTTTAGCTAATTAAGATAAAATTAAAGCAAAGCTCCTAGAAGCTTACTTTAGCTATAAAGATATATTCTTAAAGGTAGCATTTAATAAGCTACTCTTATATTATACTTATAGTTATAAGATTTAACTAAAGGCAAACGCGAAGCTCTTTTATAAACCTCTTTACTTATAAATATAGCTAAATTACTAGTAATTAAGAAATATCTTCTTAAGAACTTGAATAAAGGGTTTATTAAAGCTAGCTAAGCTTTATAAAGCTTACTAGTATTATTTATAAAGAAATCCAATAGCTTCTTATATTTTTATATTAACTTCTATAAGCTTAATTAAATTACTTAAAAAGACTATTACTTATTTCCCCTTATTAATAAGACCTTAGCGCGCTTGAATAAGGCTAAAGTATATATTAAGCTTAATATTTGCTAGGTATTTTATAGCATTAAGATAAACCTTAACTTAAAGAAGCTTATAATATTCTATATATGCTATAAACTATATAAATGCAAGATTTTACCTTTTAAACTTATAAATAGCTTAGCTACTTATTTATAATATATAAACAATATCTTACTTAACTACTTTAATATCCTTTATACTATTTACTTAAATAATATCTTAATTTACTTAAAGGGCCCTTTAAAGCATAAAGGGTATATTAAGAAAGTTCTTAATTAACTATAAGCTATTAGTATTTAAGCGGATATTAAGAAGTATAAGTTTAATATAATCTATATAAAGTACTTTAGATTTATTATCTTTATTAAAAGTTTTAAAGTTAATCTTAAGAAAGTAGCGATTATTTAAGAAAAGCTTTCCTTGCGCTTAGCCCTAGCTTCGTTTTACTATAATAACTGATTAAGTAACTAAGGTTAGCCCGAAGATTAACCGCGCTAAAGGGCAGCTGCGAAATGGGGTATCCCATGGCTGAATAAACTCCCCCTTGAAATTCTAGAGTTGATAAGAGATTTGTCAAGCAATGCGACATTCTGGAGATACATGAGTGTCTGGAGCTTGGCAGATCTGGTTTCGACAACTGACGCAGAAGATTTGGTGGAACAGCCAATCAATCAGATATCTTCCTGGGAGCGAGGAAGCCAGTCTTTGCCGGCCTCTCACAAAGCTACACTACGGACCTTGAGACTGAGTATCGATTCGAGAGGGATCAAGAAATTAGAACGCATTTTGGGTCATATGGATGCTCATGGTGTGGCTGATGGGCGCCATGCATTCATTATCGAGGATGAAAATGAGCTGGAGAATATTGTGTGAATTTAAGGTAATTTCAGGCCCCCTTTCCTACTATACCCACTTACTCTTTAGGACGGTCTTTTACGCCTTGCACTACCTGCTGGTAAAAGTGGCCTCCGGCTTTGGGATACGCCTTGTCCTCCAGCCTTAGACCTGTGCTGGTTCTATCCTATCCAACCGGACAATTTACAGCGCCTCCGAACTGTGAAGTTGAACGCAGTAACGGGCTTAACATTCTTTTGCAACAACGGCGGAATTTACGGCATCCACGCCCATACATTCAATACACCATCCGCGTTACCCGCTTTCCGAAGACTTCCCGAGAGGCTTCGAGAATTTATTAACTCAATCTACTTGCCTCTGGCGAAGCAGGAAGAGATTCTCTCCCTAGCTACTCGAAGGAAAAAAGGTTTAGTGCCCTATTTCGACGTCCTGGTAAGCATATCTCTCATGTACGCACAGAAATGGCTAGATGACTCGTTCAGATACGCACAAGTCGCAACAGAGTCTATAGCATTGGCCAATGGACGCCTAATCCTGGAGGATACGAAATCCTTGGGGCCGGGCGGCCAACGACTATGCTATACCATGATCCAGACACTGGCAACCCAATTTCAACGATTGGAGTGTACTGCAACAGGCGCGAAGATTGTGTAGCAACAATAGACTTCCCACGACTACAGCCTCCAATATGCCTCCAAGGAAATACTTACTATTCGTACGCATCCCTTGACAATGTCAGTTCTGCGCGTATTTTTTATGATCGGAATGATGGCTTGTGCAAAGGAATTTTGTTTGAATATTACGATGGAAGCCAGCAGGCGCTAGGGCAATGCGCACTCGACATTTTTCCGGTAAAGAAGATTGTTTCCCCTTCAAGGATCTATCACCAGGCCATCAGGCGGGAATTCAGCCTCGGAGTGATGGTTGGTTTTGGAGCAGAGCCTCTAGGAGATTCGGACTGGACTGGCTGGGTTGGTGAGAAAATGGTGGGCATGATTGCCTTTTGGTTTAATTATGACTTCGCGGTTCTCGTTGTGGAATGTGACTTGAGAGGAGAGGGAGCTATAGCTGCTTATCTCGACTAATTAGATGTAGATAAACCTGTTCAGATACCGCTATTTCAATTCGCCCTTCCCTTACCATTTCCCTTTGAGTATGTCGAATTCGGGTCCCCGGGCACAGAACCCAAGCTCCAAGTGTAATACCTCTTCCCGGAGACTTTACCCGTATAAATTGAGCAAGGCCCTAACTGTCCATCATAGGTCATTTGCCCGGTCTTCCAGTCACTCGCTCTTGTCTCAACTACCTTGTCATCATCTTGTCTCCGGAATCGATAGAATTGCCCTCTAGAGTTCGACTCCAACCACGTATCAACATAAGCGGGATCTTCTTGGTCCACCGCTCTCGGTGGGGGGGTTATATAGTTCGCGTTCTCGCGTGAGCTCTGTGATGCGGTCTTTGCCGTAAATTCCACTCCTACCATGAGAGTAGTACTATGCGAAGCTGGAGGGCCAGCCACGAAAGCAACCTCCCGTCGTGCCAGTCGTGAGGTAGGTTCGTATTACTTGGGCGTGGTAACGATTTACTCGGAAGAGTATTTGCCGGAGGAACGTGATTGTCCCTGATGTATTTCAGGCCGTCGAGGATCAGGTGTCCGTATGTACTGCTCGCCTCGATATATTCGTCCTTGGCTCCAACACCATTGCCAGAACTTGGGACAAATGGAGTAAGGTAGTCTTGGCCGCGCTCATATACCCATAGTCGAGCCTTTCCTCCATAACATGTCATGGCGCATACTCGATCCTTTTGGAAGTAGTGAAGGTATGCACAGCAAGCCGTAAATGCTTGCCATTCAACAGTTGCGAGTTCCTCGGGGCCTGCCTTGGCAACCTTGGCTTCTATGAATAGTACCCGCGTCCATGATCCGCGTTCGTCTGCATACTCAGCAACGAGGTCAACTCGTCTGAGATCACCATCGCCATCCGTCGGAGGCTGTTGGGATGAGATGGCCCAAGCTTCGCCTTTGAATACCAGAGTTTTGAAAATGTACTCCCATAGCCTGGTAGTCGCCCATTCTGGCTTTTTCTGCGCGTCCTCCCACAAGCGGACAAGTCTCGGGTTGTTGATGATGCTCATTTCTAAGTCTCTCCCTTTCCCCCCTCGAGACCGCCTTGAAGTCCTAGGCTGGTGATGACAGGCTTCAGTGGTATTCAAGTGGCAAGTGCCAATGGTGGTTGAGACGGCTCACCACTACCTTAATATTCACAACCTTGATATTTGAATGAGTTGCTCGAAGCGAGTTTCTGCCGAAGAATATTGGAGTGATGCTGCGACTTCACTACTCGAGTCATAAAATCACATGCAGATCATCGGTCTGTTCGCCAACATGCAAATATTTAGGCTAATTTCTCGCCGGCTTATGGCGGACGAGATCAAGTGTCCAAATGCTTTCTGGGTATTCGGCATCAGAAACCGGTCTGTAAAAATAAAACGTTATTGATTTGTTGCAGAAAAAAGTGGTTTGAGGCCGCGCGGCATGCTCACAGAAGTAAACTTTGAAGGACTCTCTCCACGTCTTTATATCCCACCACTCAAAGTACTACAATAGGATACAGGTCCCAAATCACTGTCCGTATCATAATTAAACGTTGCAATTAGCCCCGAGTTGTTAACCCACATCCCTTCCCCTCCTAAGTCCGCTGCCTCTTCAACTCTCTCCCTCTCTCTTTTGCTACTCCCTTCTCCAAAACTGCGATTTATTTTTGTGGATGTGCTCTGCAGTTGTCGTGAAGACTGTGGTGGGCTTAGTGGAGTGGTAAAAAAGATGACGGCTTGGGCTAGGTCTGCATAATGGTCCGAAGTAGTACACGCCCCCGGGTAATGATTGCTATCAAGGCTAACGGTGTTTGAATCCCAGGCATTGCTCTGTAGGTTAGAGCTTCCGGTAATCTCTGAATTTTAGGATTCGTTTCCCTCCCTCAGTCTCGTGAACCTATAGCTCATTTAAAAAATGCCTTGGGAAAGCAGGTTCAGGGCATCAGACGGTGGCGCTTCGAGCTGGGAACTTTGTTTTCTGCTACGCACCTGGCAACGTTCTTCAAGAGTATACTTGAGAGCTTCTCTCATTTGCGTTAGGCGCATACGACTTTGGTAAAGCGCGAAGTATTACAAGAATCAAATTTGATATGGAGATTAATGCTAGGTATAAGATGTTCTGCGCTTACTCCGGGGGAAACCCAACGTGACTTGTATGAAATAGTAAGTCATCAACGACGAGACAGTCATTAGCTAGAATCTCTCAGTTCTACAAGAGATCTCCATCCGTCGAATTCATAGTGCCACATAGCCACGATTGCCCATGAGTTTGCGATATATAGATGAGAAGACATGTCCGAGACCACATGCCCTACACCCCACTCGAGGCCCTGTCAATTCCCCTCCGATACGCTGGCGGACGCTCCTCGTAACCCATTTCGGTTTCTCCTCCAGGATGGTTTGATCAAAAGCAATGCTTTGATCAAAGTTAAGGTGGCCTCCACGGACCTCTAACACCTGCAATACCTGAATAACCCTATTATTATGTAAGCAAAAGTCAAGAGGCAGAGTAGTGAGCTAACCAGATGCGCGTTTCCTTTCCCCTGTCATAATTCGCTTCTTCAAGATTACTGTCCTCTTCCTTGATGATTAGGACTTTCTGGCCTACTTTCATCGTCTGAACAACTCTTAAGACTTCAGTAGAGAGACGCTGTTGTGTGCCTTGATGGTCGTCATACAACCCATTGTAATCAACGAAGAGAGTCGTCAGCTTGTCCTCTTCAAGCGATGATGGCAGGCTAAGACTGCTCATTAGAACCTGCTCAAGATGACTACCAGGAATATCTCACCACATGTGAACGTCTTTTTTGAGTTTCTGGGAAGTAGAGCTTGTTACGACACCGCCAAGTCGAAGTTTCGCCATGTACCCATCGCGTAACTCCCAATCGCTGTAGCCCTTTCGCAATTCGTACACGCCATCACCAAGTGCACGAAGTGGATGAATAACTGAAGGGACATAGGGTGTGTGGATGGGTAACTGCACAGGCACTATGGTTGGAAGACTCTAGAGAACGTTAGTACTGTTCAGGCCGCAATCTAGAATGCCATACCAAGTTTGACTGGAGCCCGATTGAACGCAAGTCCCTCAATCGACTGATCAATTTAGTGATTTTCAAGGTGTCAATGTATTCATTGATGGCTTTGGACCTGGAAAGAGCATCGGATATCGCTTGCGAGTCGAAGTTCTTAAAGCCATCCGAGTCAGTAACGCCAACAAGAGAACCGAGTAGATTGAGATCATCCATGGCCGTATACTCGTTGTCAAATTTAAGTTGGTGGATATCCTCATGGCCGCCAGCAAGTATAAGCACGTGTCGCACAAGTCCAATGAAATGAGTTTCGCGATTTTGGCATTTCGCAGATGCGGCCTCAAAGAGATCTGTTGGATCTTTCCTAAAGGCTTCCAGTATTCCATCCTGGTCTTTCTCGAGCAGTTGGATGGCCGAGGGCGTGTTGTAGTCTTTGAACATGCTTAGAGCAAGCAACAAAAGACACAAGGTAAATTTCCTCTGAACTACTTGTGCAGATTCCTAATGACCGTCAGTTTTATTGCTCATAAACAGATAAGCAATAGGCTTACTAGTATGTCGCGGTGCAGGATAGCCCATTCAAGTGCTATTTGCAGGCTTGGTGGAGCAACTGAGCGAAGGCATAACTCGAGTCCCTGGCTGCGTCTGGACCAGATCGCCTTGAATGCGTTTTCAAGGAAGCGAGCATGAAGCCCCCCCAAACCATAGACCTCCACTTCGGCCTTTGTTGGTTGCCTTGGATTGTAACAAAACAGGGATTCGAACCCGGCCCGGTCGAGGAACTGAAAATGGTGATCGAGAAGCCATGGAGTATAGGATTCATCAACGAGAACTTCATAGAACCTGTCGAGCCTTTTCCCGAAAACGTATACTCCTGGGGTGGAAGATATTTTACCCCAATCTGAATGCTTAGATTCGAATTCGTCTGATGTCACGTAGTGTATCTTCCATAAGTTATTGCTTAGATGTATCCGAAAAAGCTGATTGATATCTAGCGGAATCCGCTCATATTTCTGTCAGGCAATAGTTAATCGTGGGGTCTTGAGAAAGCCGATGTAGCCTTACCTGCTCAGCCTCATGCATGATCCCGACCTCATGTGTGACTTCAACCTCATGTGTAACTCGTATGCGGCTCTCTCGATCAACACCTTCGAAAATCGGAGGCGGCGGTGATGCATCCACAAGCATTGGCTCGCAATCTACAAGCAAAGGCTCAGCAGCTCCGGGAATTAGAGACGGCGGCCGCAAAACAAGTGAAAGCATCTCAAGTAGTTTGCAATTACAGCAAAATAGAGCGACTACTTTCCTTAAGAAGAAAAGCATTTATTTTACATGCATGTCATCTACATGCTCCATAAGGCATGGGTACGCAGCGTTACGCGCGCTCCTCAGCCTTTCCAATAAGGATCTGCAATGCTTGACTGAGCCACAACACCCTTTTACTGTACTGTACCCTCCTTGAATACTTGCACGTCCCAAAGGGCTTAGCTAGATTCGAGCACTCAGTTAGCTGAAAGAACGTATAGTAGAAGATATACCTAGTATTTGGGGGAGGTTTACCCAATTAGCTCCGCTTGATACCTTTCGATTACGGTATTTCCACTTGAAACCATACCACCAAAATTAAGTAACCAAAAGTGTATAGTGTTATGGTATTTGGTTTAATAAGCCAATATTTAAAATAAAATAAAATAAAAAGATGGTGTAGAATTAAACTAAAAATATATATAAATAAAAATGAAATAAAAGCAAGTAATTACACTTATTAAAAAAAATATTATTAATAATTATAATAATTATAATATTAAAAAGATTACTTCTCTTTCAATTTAATATTAAAAGAATCGTGGACACTCAGGGAAATAAGAAAACAAAGAAAGCAAGCAAGGCGCCATTTACGATTATTGGGGCGGCAAATTCTTCAGAAGTGGGCGTCGCGATGAAGCAAGCTGCTGCATCGCCGAAAAGACTGGTCAGAAATTCATGAGACCAACAGGCGGGGTAGAGGAAAATATTTCCGACTTATTGGTGGCTTGCATCATGTGGGAAATTGAGTGGACAACAACCCACAGACCACTTTTGCTGGCACGGCCGCAGTTTGTTTATCTGTATGGAAACTCTCAAAGGGTCTTTGGAGGCGTTTGTTTATCAAGCGAGTAAGACACAACAATCCTTTTGAAGCAATCAACCAACTACAGTACAATAGCTAGACACACCGGATTGATCCACAGTGGTCATATATACGAGGCCCAGATTATGCTGTTTCTGGGATAGCGATTGTTATCTCCAGCTCAATGCTCTTCTTACTCAACCTTCAAAAGTCGGGGATTTTATCGAGAAGGCTAGCACCAAGTCTCGTTTCCATGAGGCTTCTATTTGTCCGCTGTCCTTGGCCATAAAGAGGTGTTACATCCACCTTCCCGAAGCTTCCTCCTTTCCCCGCTCTGTAGATCAAGAACTCGAAAGGAAATGTCCTGTGTCACCCGGAAGGCTTCCGAAGGGGGCATTGCCAATGTTGGGACGTGATTAACAAGATGATACATCACAATGGGGACGGGAACAGAGTTTTGAATCAAGGTTGCTCGCGAACTGGGCTTGAGATTTGGGCTGACCACCACCTTTTGTGGAAGTACTTGCAGTTTTGCTTGTTGGTCGACGACATCTGTTGACATGAGAGGCTGGGGAGATACTGCATCCTGGCCAGCCCGTTCCAGATGAGATTCGTAGTTGCAGTAGCTCAAGTACAGTACTGTGCAACCCTACCGAACCCTACCGTGCGGGGTCATGAGTGACAGATCGTGGTGGAAGCTCCCAGGTGTTCGGGACGGCTCGACAAGCCCTTAACGACAATCCAGAGTCGGAAGTGGTTTTGTGACGTTGTTGATAAGCAGCTTGATTCCTTGCGCCTAATAAAATGTGCTTCCGTAGATGGATGATAAACTTCGCAGTCTCGTCACAATCAACACAACCAACACAACCAACACAATCAACACGACCGAAGGGGAGAGGTAGAGGAAGCAGGTTCTCCGCAGGAAACACCAACCCTTGCATGAAGAATGCTTGTGATCTCTCACATTCGTCAGTAAACCAGTGCCTCCTTGCTTCATAGTGTATGCCAGAGGACAGGAGGTGGCTTCCACTACTCGGAAGAAAGGCAATTGATATATCATTTGCAATGAGTGGAGAGCGAACGAGATGCTGTGGTGAAGTACGGTGGCTGCATTAGCTTCACTTACTCGAGTTTATTCTCAGGCGGAAGATCCGATGCGGACCAACCCGCAGGTTTGATAGAAAAACATTCAGATCAGGGAGAGTGAGTTGTTCCGCAAACAACAGGTGATCCTCTGGCCAAGCGTCAGCGCCCTTTCATGCTGTTGGAGTTTCCTTTTTTATATTGGCAAACAGGTAGGCTCGCCATTCGCCCGAGCCGGATTCATCGCCAGAGCCGGATTCAGAGTCGGTTTCCTGCTCTACGGAACGAAAAGTATCTTAATTGCCCCCGGATCTGTTGGTTGGGCATCTGTTGTAGCATGAGAGCTGTTGGATAGGTGTTGACGAGGCTGCTGGGTCGCGACCGATATGAGCGAGCTGCGTCTCAGCCTTGGCATCAGCTGACTGACCATTTCTCAACTACAGCTCCTTGATGCTGCTCCGCTTACCATGTCGGCTTGTAGCATTCGAGATCCATCACCACCACCACTCTATTGCGGGACTGGAAGAACCGCCGCCAGGTTATACTGCTGCTAACGAAGTAAAGCACGAGTCCCCGACAATAAGCCCCACTTGACAAGATATAGCTCGCAGAAGATGACGGTGGCGTGGCTGGAGAGTCCCTTAGGGGAGAGTGGTAAGGCGTGCTAAGCTTTGGAGGTGATAAAGGGATTGAGATGTTGGGGGAAAGGGAAAAGAGGAGAAATCGAGGTTGTTTTAAAGCATCCTAAGATTCATGTGACCTTATTACATTTAACTGTACCGCCAAACACTATTAATTAACAGCTGCTACTCCTTAATAGCCAGACTACCCCAAATTCCTTCGCCTCCAACGGCGTTTCAACAAAAGGAACGCTATTAACAGGAACAATAGGAAAAGCAAAACACACCATCAACTGAGCCTTCTTGCCCTCAGCACAATTCGAGTACAACAAGTTTTCAGAAGCCACACTCTCTGCTGGAATACGCCTAGAATAACCCATTCTAAGCCGGAACTTGAGGCCAAACAACCACTCTACAACAGCCGCGCCCCAGCTGGCGTCCTTTCTAGCGAGAGCAATGATTCCCGAACGGGCGATCTTTGGGTCCACTCCCACATTATCCGAGTCTTTGTTGATGATAGAAATACAATATAGAACGCTGACGACACCGAAAGGGCTGCTAGGTGTAAGGGATTTTGTTTGAGGATCTCTTTCCACGTCGGAAGTTGTAGGTTTAACTCTAAGTTTCGTATACTTGTCAACTAGTTCGCTGAAAGCGGGAGGGTCGCCTAGGCTTTCGAACAAAGGCTTTAAATTTTCCCATTCATGGACGATTGGAGCGAGGTCTTGTGGAACAGCGGACTCTGCTGCGTGCTCCGAGAATACTTTCGGGATGCTTTCGTCGGTGTAGTGGTTCCCCAACACGCTACAAATTGCGAGGAAGCAGCGGCCTGCTTCTGAGGCTGTGAGAATCTTCATGGGTTTCCAAATATCTTTCATCGTTTCGTCCAGAGTGTGAAAAGTAGAGTGGGTAATGGGTTTGTTCTCAACGGTCTTGGCGATGGTGTCTTTCCCATTTTGAGGAACGGCATACGCATTGCATAGTACCTGGGCGAGCTAAAGTGCATTAAGATTGATTCCTATCTTTGAGCAGAGCACAATAGGTACCATTGGAAAGGAACAGTCCATACCATCTATTCGCTCATCGTGCTGTGATTTTGGCTAAGTGAGACTCGCAATGGCTGTAGTCGTGGTTCGTTACCGTCGCCGTTCCTCCCTAATCCCCCCCTGCTTCTCCAGTGACCATGTTTTTGCGAGGTGTTTCTTCCGGGGCCTCCTTTTCTTAGGCTGTCTAACTCCAGGCAAAGGTGTCATCGCGATAGATCGAAGAGCTTCCATTCTCGCTGCCCTCTCCTCGTCAACTATTAACGTATCAAGTCTCTGCTGCTCATAATTTTTGATTGCCAAGAGAACCAAGGCCTGCAAAGTGAAATTTGCATCATTTCCAGCATTGTGAAGTCTAGCGCTTGACTTAGGACGTTCGAGCTCTCCAAGAAGTCGTCCTAGTATACAACGATCCATTTCTAACTCGGAAGTATATTTGCAGTGTCTAAGATAGCGATCACTGAAGTTTGGAAATCGAATCCAAGAGAGCTTAATGCGGCAAGGTCCCCCCCAAAACCGTGGCCAACTAAAACGATATTTCGGTCTCGGCGAACAAGCTTATTAATGCATTCCAGCATCTTGCTCGGAGGTGTTTTTTCTAGCGTACCCCAAAGAAACTTCTTAGCAGATTCGGCGTAATATAAATCTGATCTAGTGATAAAGTTATAAGTTTCTAGCTTTGATGCGCTTTTTCGTAAAGGTGGATTTAAGTCTCGTCCAGGATAGAGATGCCTGCTCAAGTGTCCGAATATGAGCTGAAATTATTCGCGATAAATCCAGCTCTCTCAAAGTCTATGGCGATGTATAAAGGGTCTAGGGAGGAGCAGAAGAGAAGCTGCTGTAATTGTTAAAGGCCGCCTTTCTTTATCGCTTAAGGTCGAATATCTATAATTAAAGATTAATAGAGGAATATAAGCAAGCAATGCGGATTGTCTTGATCTTAAGATAGCAAGTTGGTTTAAGTTCAAATTATATATAATAACTTATCGTTAGCTCCTGATTAGTCAGCATAGTCAGCTTAGCTAGTATATTAAAGTAAAGAAAGAAAAGTTTTATTTGCTTTAAAACTTTAGCATAAACGCTAACAAGCTTAGGGACAAACCCTTAAAAGGATAAAGAAGTAAAGGAAATTAAAATTAAAATTAAAGTATTAATTATATATATTTAATTAAAGGGCAAGAGACTTTTAAATTTTAGAATCTAAAATAAATAAGCAAAGCTTTGCCTAGAAAGGTTTTGTTATTCGCGAATTAAATTTAAGCAAAGACGAAAAGCAAAAAAACCGCTTTTAAAAAAACGCAAATAAGCAAAAAAAGTATTTCTTATTAGATACAGGATTTAAACCCGGGCGGCAAAAGCGCTTTACTATATTAAGTTTAAGTAATTGCTAAAGGTTACTTTTAAATAGCCGCTTAAGTCTAAGTTATAAAGCTATAATTAGTTGAAATATAAGCTATAATATATTCTAAACTACTTAATTAATTCAACTATTTAGAAAAAGAATTGCTTATTTAAATATATAAACCTTATTAAAATTTTACTTAGCCTTTAAAGATTTAATGCTCTAGGGTTTAAGGTTTTAAATACAAAAGTTTCAAGGTATAATAATTACTTAAATTCCTACTTATAACGATTCTTCTATTACTTAAGTTATATAATAAAGGGCAGATCTAAACTTGCTATCTAGCGCGGTTAATCTTCGGGCTAACCCTAGTTACTTAATTAGTTATTATAGCAAGATAAAGCTAAGACTAAGCGTAAAGCTAAGGTTAATATTTATTGCTTTAGTAATAGCAATAGCCTAAGCGTTAACCTTTAGCCTATTTAAGAAGAGGTTCTCTAAAAACCTCTTTTCTTCTTATATTTAATTTTTATAAAATAGCCTGCGAATAAGATTAGTTTATTAACTTCCTTGCGCTATTATATTATTTGTATTAAACTATATTAATTCCTATAATTAAGCTTAAAGTATAAACTATAAAATAACTTTAAATATACCATAAATATTAATCTTTACTTTATTTATACTTAGCTAAGTATATACTTACTTGAAATATTTAAATTAAAGCTTTATATTTTATAATCTTTTAAAAAATATATCTAAATATATTATATTTGCAAATATAATATATAAATTGCTATTATAAAAAATGATATAAGCAATTTCAATATTATATTTAATATATATTTTCTAAACTTAATAGAATTCTATAAATATAAACTTTCTTAAAAGATACTTTCGCTTTATATTTATTACTAAATAAGCTTTAAATAATTAAATATCTTTGCAAGTTAGCAATCTTTATCTTAAATTCAGTAATATAAGAGCATATTTAAGCATTATTATTTTCAAAATCTATAGTTTATAACTTTTAACTATTATAATTAATAATTGATTAATTTAATTATACTTACTTTTAATATAACCTTATAAAATTGAAACTAATTATTAGGTTTAAACTATATTATTTGCAATGCTTTAAAATAATTTAATAATTTTACTTTTATAATCTTCTTTATCTTTTTATTAAAAGCTTTAGTTTTATATTCTTTAAAGAATCTAGAATCTATTTTAGCTTACTAATTATAATAGTAAGCATATGCTACTAGACTAACCGTTTTCCCAGACTAGACCGAAAATTCCAGACTATTATTCGTGCGTTCACTGTGCACTACTACTTAGAACTTAATATAAATTTTTAAATTTTTA
>JAPZPB010000826.1:0-13243 GCA_037952635.1 Bryoglossum gracile | reverse complement strand
GAGTTCTCTGCCTTACCCGCTGGTAAGTGAGCCTCAGGCTCCTAGCTGACACGTGTAATTGTTACTTCGTAACAGTTAATTCTATTAAGGTCTTAAGGATAAGATTAAGGATAAACTAGCTTAGCGTAAACGCAAGCCTAATAACTTTTAAGAACTTATAGAAATTGCTATCTGCTTAGATAACTAGTTTTACGAAAAACGACTTAAGAAACGTAGGCAATACTTAGGGCAACTAAGGAAGATAAGATATAATAAATATTCTAATTAGAAAAGTTATTAGCCTTAGCTTATAAAGTTAGATATTATTACTTAATAGCAATAGAAGAAACTATCTAAGGAAGTTATAAAGAAGCGATAGCAAGAGAAACTCTATTTCGAGTATAAACTACCTAAGCATATAGCTAGCAGCTACTAAGATAAGAAACTAAACGCTAAGGGATATTACTAAAGGAGAAAACAAGTTAATGCTATAGAATATAAAGAGTTATATTCTATGTTTACTTATTATAGCTTAAAGCAAATCAAGGAAGTTATAAACCCCGATTAAGAGCAATATATAAAGTATAAAGATAAAGGTCTTAAATAAGCAATAGATTAAATCCTAGAATAGGAACTTATAAAGAAGCGATAGTTAGAGTATTAGATATAGTATAGCTAGAAAGCTATATTAGCGCAACTGCCCGCTATAGAATATTATTTCTTACTACTTTATAATTAGGCTTTTAAGGAAGAACTTAAGGCAGTTAAGGAATTAATAAGCAAAGCCTTAAGACTAGAATAAATAGAATAAGTTATAAATCGAATTAATAATACTAATAAGTTAATCGCTAGAAGTATAACTAGATCTATTTTTAAAGTTAATAAAGCAATCTAAGATAAGTAAAAGGAAAACAAGTTAAAGATAAAATAAGAGTTTCTAGTCTTAAGTAATATATTAAATAAATATTCTATAGATTAGTAAATCGAGAACTTACTAGAAAAACTACTATTTTAAATTAGCGAGATTTAGTAAGTAGTATAGCAAGAACTCTATAAAGGACGAATATACTTATTTAAGTTTTAATAATAGTAGAATAAGATAACTAAGGAAATATTCGATAAGCTTATACTAGTATATAGACTTAAGCATAAGGAATACTATAAGGTTCTATATTAAAGCGCAAAGCGTATAAAACTATAATAAGTAGACCGCGATTATATAAAGATTTATATCCTTTATAAAGAGATGCTTAAAGCTTTACTAAAGCTCGAAGCACTTAAAGTTAGTTAAACCTAGGAACTATAAGAATAAATAGAAATATATTAATAATAAGAGAATTGCGATAACGTTTACTAGCTATATTAAGAACGATATCCTATAAAGTTTAGTATTAACTTAGTTATAAGATAACTATATTAAGTTCTTAGAATAAGCAAAGAAACTTAGGGTTAAGAAAATATTATTTTAAGTTAAAGATACTAGGATTTATAGTTAGAAAAACTATATATAACTTAGGCAAGCTTTAGACTATTATACTTAACTATATTAGTTTAGATTAATAGATAGAATATCTATATAATAATAGATTTAAGAGCTAGCGGGAACTTTATCGCGAAGCGAAGAGTAAATTTACTTAGACTTAAGACTAAGTTAAAGGAAGTACCTTATTAACTAGTAATAGTTAATAGCAAGAATATTAATTATAATAGAATTATTGCTTATAAAATAGAAGAAGTAGAAATGCGAGTAAAAGACTATTATATTAAAAGGATTAAGTTTAACTTAGCACTTATTAGTTTGCACTTACTTATCCTAGGATTAAGATAGCTTAAATAATATAACTTAAGCATAGATTAGCAAGTTAAAGAAATAATATTCGATAGCTATAATTATAAAGATAATATACTTACTGTAACGCGGAAAGACTTAAGAGAAGTATTAGCTATTTCTATAGAATTAAGATACTATTAATAGATAAAGGGTCTATTAATAAAGGAAAAGCTACTATTAATATATAATAAGTTTATAGATATATTTAGGAAGAAGATAAAGCTTAACGCTTTACTATTATATACTAAGTAGAACTATGCTATAAAACTAGAATTAGGCAATACGCCGCTATTTAAAGGAATTTATAATACTTCTAAGGAAGACTTAAGGACGCTTAAAGAGTATATTAATACTAGTTTAGTAAAAGGATAGATTAAAGAATCTAAGTCTTAGATAGCAAGCCTAGTATTATTTATACTAAAGAAGGATAGATTACTAAAAAAACTTTATATAGATTACTATCGACTTAATAATATAATAATTAAAGATAAGTATCTAATATTATTACTAGAAAAGATATGCGATAAGTTATAAGGAGCTAAGATCTTTATATAACTAGATATTAAGAACGCGTATCCTTATATTAAGATTAAAGAAAAAGACAAATAGAAGATAGCATTTAAGACTTAATATAAATTATATAAGTACTTAGTTATGCTATTTAGTCTATATAATGCACTAGCAATATTTTAGCGATAGATATAGAATATCCTAAGAAAATAGTTAAATATAAACTATATTATATATCTTAATAATATTCTTATCTTCTTAAAGAATAAGGAGAAATACTAGAAAAGTATATAAGCTATACTTTAAGCGTTAAAGATAGCAAGTATAGCGCTTAAGCTAGAGAAATATTACTTCTTTATAGATAAGGTTATCTTTCTAGGGTTTATAATAACCCTAGATAGAGTAAAGATAAACCTAGGGAAAGTATAAGTAGTAGTAAAGTAAAAGTTACTAATATTAGTTAAAGAATTATAATCTTTCTTAGGATTCGCGAATTTCTATCGATAATTTATTAAAGGATATAATAGTATTATAGCGCTACTTATAATACTTATAAAGAAAGAAGTTTAGTTTAAATAGATATAATAAGCTAAGCACGCTTTTTAAGACTTAAAGAAAGCGTTTGCTTATAAGCTAGTGCTAAGGTTATTTAACTTAAAGAAGAATATCCTTATAGAAACGGATTTATTAAACTATGCAATTAGCGTAATACTTAGCTAGAAAGGTAAGACTAGTAGTTAATAACTAATTGCATATTACTCTTAAAAGCTTACTATAATAAAACTTAACTATAAGATCTATAATAAGGAACTGCTAGCAATTATTAAGGCTTTTAGGATATAAAGAGTATACTTATTAAAGATAGTATACTTAGTATAAGTCTAGATAAATTATAAGAATCTTATTTATTTTATAATAATAAAAGAACTTAATCAACGATAAGTATAATAGGCGGAGACCCTTGCAAACTATAATTTCTATATTACTTATATTAAAGGAAT
This sequence comes from Bryoglossum gracile, assembly GCA_037952635.1. Lineage (NCBI taxonomy): Eukaryota > Fungi > Ascomycota > Leotiomycetes > Helotiales > Bryoglossaceae > Bryoglossum > Bryoglossum gracile. The sequence goes on along the minus strand of JAPZPB010000826.1, from coordinate 9,922 downwards.
AGAAAACGCTAGAGTAGACGCTTTAAGCAAGAAACCTAAGTATCTTAAGAATAAGATATAAGTTTCTTATATAATCTTTAAAGAAGATAGGAACTTAATAGTTTATAATAAAATAGAGTTAGCTGCAATAAGCGCTATCTTAAGCAATGCTATCGTAAAGTACTTATAAACGCATTATAATATAGATTTAATAGCGAAGCAAGCGTTGCTTACGCTAAGACTAGAATTTACTCTTAATAATAAAGTTATTTACTAGAAGGATAAGCTATATATACTATCTAAGATCCGTAAGGAATTCGTTAAAGAATAGCATAAGCTACTTGCTTATAGATACTAAGAAGTTACTAGAATGCTAAAATAACTTAAGAAAAGTTACTACTTCCTATAAATAAGATATATAGTTAAGAAAGTAGTTAGTAAATATAATGCCTATATATAGAACAAGTCCTTAAGATATAAACCGTATAGTTAGCTTAAATCACCGTATACCCCTTTAAAGCTATAGTTATTAATTGCATAAGATTTTATAAAAGAATTGCCAAAATTAATAAAGCTTATAATAAGAGTAAAATATAATACTATCCTAGTTATTATAGATAGACTTATTAAGTATATATATATGCTTCTATATAAGATAACTTATATTATAGAAGATCTAGTATATACGTTCCTAAGGATTATAGTAGCTAATTATAAACTACTAGATAAGATTATATTAGATAAAGATAAGCTCTTTACTTTAAACTTCTAGAAATTACTTATAGCACTACTAGGAACTAAGCTTAAGATATTAATAGCTTTTAGACCTTAAATAGATAGTTAGATAGAAAGGTTAAATTAAATAATAAAAGCTTACTTTCGCTATTATATTAACTATAAATAAAGCGATTAAGTAAGGCTCTTGCTACTAGCCTAGTTTATATATAATAGCGCGGAAGCGGAAACTATAAAGATATTACTATTCTATGCTAACTATAAGTTTAACCCTAAAGCATATAGAATTGCGATTAAAGGAAATTCGATTGCTTAGTAAGCAGAAATCTAGGTAGATTAGCTTAAATCGCTATATAAATAACTCGCAGATAATATACGCTTTATATTATAGCGAATAGCGTTATACTATAACGCTAAATATAGTATAGAACTTATACTTAAAGAGGGGGATAAAGTTTACTTACTTCGGAAAAATATTAAAATAAAACAACTAAGCGATAAACTAGATTATAAGAAGTTAAGACTATTTAAAATTAGTAAAGTTATTGGATTAGTTAATTATTAACTCAAGCTGCCTAATATAATAGGAATATATCCGGTATTTTATATCTTACTCTTAAAGCTAGCACTTAAGGAAGCGCCGCGCGCCTTATATATAGAGATTAACCTAGTTAATCTAAACGCTATATATAATATAAAAACAATATTAGACTACTAGTATATTAAGAATAAAGTTAAGTATTTAGTGAAATAGCTTAACTACCTATATTCAGAGAATATATAAAAACTAAAAGAATACTTTAAGAGCTTTAAAAAGCTAGAAGAGTTCTATTAGCAAAACCTAGGTTTTCCTAGGAGAAGGAACTAGGGTTAAAGTTAAGAATAGACTTAGGCACGTTTATATAGCTATAAGCAAAGGAAGCGCTAGGCCTTAACGGGTTTAATAACACTAGAGCAATCTACTTAGTTACTTGTCTTTCTTCTTCTTTAATCGCATTAAGCTTATCTAAGGTTTTTAGGCCATAGCGGAGCATCTTTATACTACGCTTATAAAGTTCTTATTAACGTTATTCTAAAACTCGGATATAGGCTAGACCGGCTATCGCGGCCTTAAATATAGCATTATGCTTAAACTTTAGATAATCTTCCTTAAGATAAAGGTTTTCTAGATTAGAAATAGATATTTATAAGGCATTGCATTTATAACCTTTATAGATATATTCGCTATAACGCTAAGACTTAGTATTTAAGATAATATAATAGCAGTTATAGCGAGAGCAATTAGTGCAAGGCATCGTGGAATTACCTAAGGAATTAATACTCTCGGATAAGATAATTCGCTATTTAATTTTTATACTCTTGTTAATAGAAGGCATAATAAAGGAAGAGAAAGGCTATACTAACTATAAGATATTTCCTTACTTAATTTTAAGCGTCGGGACGATACTAGTCTAAAGAGGGGATAGTATTATAAAGTAATATTATATATGCTACTATAGCCCTAAGGCTCGGTAGTCAAGACTAACTATATAGAGAAGCTATAGGTAGTAGCCATGGGACCACGGGGTTATATAATAAGGGATCTTTTAGGATCTTAGGATTTAGCAAGGGATTCTAAGGATCTAAGCTTAGATCTTAAGATCTAGAAAGATCTAGGGAAAACGAAGTTCTATATAAGCTAGATAGTTTCCTTACTTAGATAAGAGCTTCGTGCTTAACTTAAATTAATTATCTTAACTTATAATCGGTAGCATTTAATAAAGCTATTAAAGCTACTCTTCTTATGCGTAATACTTATACCTACTACCTATACTAAACTAACCCGACGAAGTCGATTCGTTATACCCTTCTTCGCTCTCTTCCTATCTATATTAATAGCTTCCTTTTTCTTAATGCTCTTAATATATCCCTTTACCCTATAGTACTTTTTACCGAACCTCTTTATATAGTATTCTTAGAGTTATTTAATTGCTTATAATTAATCTTTAGCGTTATATTCGTTTAACTTCTTTTTATTATATTATAGTGCTCCCTTATTGCAAAGTTCTATTATTAATTAACGATAGCTTAGTCTTTTAACTTAGAAATTAAGTATAGCCGATCCTCCTTCCTCTTCTATTGCTTTTATACCCTTTAATTTCGTATCTTATATTATAATTCTACCTTTTGCCTTTTTATCTTAAGTTTTTATAATCTAGAACTTCCTTGCTATCTCCTAAGTAAATTCCTTAACTTAGTTAAACTTAAGCCTTATTATATCTTTATCTTCCTCTATCTTTATCCTCGTTTATTTTATATTAAGGTTGCTTTTAATTATAATATTTTCAAGTTTATAGTTAATTTTATAATAGCAAAACTATATATAGATGCGATAATCTTATTATAGTAGCCTTTTCTTATATTACCTTCGTCCTATTGCTTAGCAACTATCTATTTGCTTAATCTTCAGACTTTTTCTTATAAGTCCTTATTGTTATATAGTATTAACTAAAGTAAACACTATCTAATAGCATTTAGCCTTAGATACTTTTCTTAATTTTTCTTTAAACGTCTTTTAACACGGGAATACCCTTATTCAAGTTATATTCTAATCGACGCGTCCCTTATTTATAAGATATAATCTTGGTATTAATAGTATTAATATATAAATACTATTACTCTTTGGTTATCTAACTCTGCCTATAGTTTAAATAGATATTCTTTATAAAACTCTGCGATTGCAACTATAGCGTTTTTAAGGTCTTTAGCCTTATGCTAGCTATTATATTCTGCTCCTTACCCTTTCTACTTAACTAGGTAATATAATTTCCTTTATTAATATCTTCTCTTTAAATCTATGATTTTCTTTACTTCCTATTTTTTAAATTCGTTTCTTATATTATCTATAATAAGGTCTAGCGCTAGCTTATATTCCTTTCTATCCGCCCCCCCGGATTATCCCTAGAACTCGGATAGTAGGTTTATATAGAATATATTATAATAACCTTACGTTTATAATAATTTTAAATAGTATGCCTAAAGACTAATCTTTTCTTTAACTTTAAAAGGTCTTGCGAATTTTGGGCTAAGCTTTTTGCATTTTTGATTTAAGGCAAGGTTTTTTATATTTAGTAGTACCCTTTATCTTATAACGAATTTTACTCTTTTATGCTTAGCGTCGTAGTACTTAGCTTAAATATCTTGCATATATATAATCGATTCTTATAGTATTTTATAGGTTATTCTTAGCCTTTTTACTAGTTTAAAAGCTAATTCTAACTTATAGCTTAAGAGGTTTCGTATTTAATATAGTTTTATTGTTCTCCCGTTTACTTTGAATAATAAAATGCTTATGCTTACTAATAGGCTATTATTCTAGTAGAACTCTGCTAGTATTAAGAGGTTTGCTTAATTATCTTATTTAAAATCTATAAATATCCTTAAGTAGCATTTTAGCACTAAGTTTATTCTCTTTATTATACCGTCCGTTTATAGATAAAAAAACGTTAAGATTTTCTTAGCTATACTTACTAAGCTTATAAATATTGCTTAGAAATCTAATATAAATAACGAAGCTTTATCTATTATTATATTATCTAGTATTTTATATTTGCTAAAAACGTGTTTTAGGAATATATATATAAACTATTTTAACGTTATATCCTTCCTTATAAGCGCGAAAACTACCTCTTTCGTTAATCTATCTATAATAATAAGCTTTGCGTTATATATTAGTATATGCCCTTTCTTGTTAATAAAGTCTAAGTAGCTCTTTGCCTAAGGTAAGTTTATAATTAAGTCTAGCGTAATAGAACCCTAGGGTTATCCAGGGGCTAAGATAAGTGCTAGCTTGCTATAAGTCTAAGACTTTTATAGTTTATTCCTTTAGCATGCTAAATAAGTTATTATATACCTTTCTATATCCGCGTTTATTCCCTTCTAATATAAAAGTCTTTTTATTAATAAGATCGTTTTATCTTTACTAAAATAGCTTATAGTTAGGCTATTATAAAATTCTTTTATAATCTTTTCCCTTAGTTCTTTATCTAGTAGTACTTATAGTTATACCCCTTTAAAGAACTATAAACCTTCCCTTTATACGAAATCTTCCCCTTTAAGGCCCTTTAACTTCTACTAAGCTCTTTATATATCTCTTACTAAGTTATCCTTGCTATCCTTTCTTATTTCTAAGGTTATATCCCTTAAGATCTCTTTTAATTCTTCTATTGCATAGAGTCTTCCTTCTCTTACTTTTCGTTTTACTATTTTTACTATTAAGTGCAATATATCTTCCTTTTCTTTTAAAGTTATAAGTAAGTCTATATCCTAGCTTAATTTAAGAAGTAGTTCTTAGGCCTTGGCTAGTCCCTGGGTATAGTCTAGTCGTCGCGATAGTGCATCCACTAGATTCTTACTTCTAGGCCTATAGATTATTTCGAAATTAATCGTTAATAGTATAATAGCCTATTAGGCTTGCTAACGAGTTAATACCCTTGTTATTATAAAGTATTTTAGATTATTATAGTTTAAAATAATTATAATTATATATTATACACCTTCTAAGTAGTGCTTTTAATAACGTACCAATTTTATAATCGCTAGTAGTTCTTAGTCGAAAGTGCTATAATTAATCTCTACTAGAATAAATTTCTAAGAATAGAATATAATTAGATAAAGGTAACTATTTTATTACTTCTGCGATATAATTCCTACTAGTGCTTTTACTAACGCATTGCACTCTATCTATACTTTTAGTAAAGGGATAAAATGCACTAGTAAAGGTGCTTTTATAAAGCATATTTTAAGTTTTCGAAATGCTTCCTTCGCTTCCCTATTCTAGATAAACTTCTGCTTCCCTTTTAGTAGTTTTATTATTAGTAATACAACTTAGCTATATTTATAGATAAAACGCTAATAAAAGTTATAAAAGCCTAAGAAACGTAGTATATCCCTTATACTTCCTGGGACTAGCTAGTCTATAATTATTAATACCCGAACTTCGTTTATCTTAATGCCTTTTATTAATACTATAAAACCTAGGAATTCTACTCTTTATATATTAAATTCGCACTTTTCTAGTTTTATATATAACCCCTATTTATCTAGTTAAGCTAGCACTTCTAATATATAATCTTTATGCTTCTCCTTAGACCTTAAGTATATTAGGATATTATTTAAGTAAACGATTATAAACATATCTATATATTCTTTTAGACACTAGTTAATATATGCTTAAAACGTATCTAAGGCATTACTTAGCCTAAATAGTAAGACTAGGTACTCGAAAAGCCTAAATCGTATCCTAAACGCTATTATCTACTTATATCTCTTTATAATCCGAATTAAGTAATAAGCATTCTATAAGTCTAGCTTTATAAATATCCGTGCATCCTTTAGTCTATTTAGGATTTCTAAAATTAGTAGGATAAGGTACTTATTAGGAATCGTTATGCTATTTAGTCCTTAATAGTTAGTATATAGCTATAGTAATTTCCCTTTCTTTAGTACGAAAAACATTAAGGCCGCCGCGAATAATTTAGACTGCCTAATTAGCCCTAGATTTAATATCTTATTAAGATATTCCCTAAGCATCCTAAGTTCCTCCTTTAATAAGTTAAAAATTAGCCTAAATAGCAGTTTGCTTCCTAGACAAAGTATAATCTTATAATCTAAACTAAGTTAGTATAGTAGTAGTTTCTTCCCTAAATCCTTATTAAAGACTAAAGCGAATTTTCTATACTTCTCTAGTAGCTTTATCTTCGCTTTATACTATATTATATCTTCCGCGGTAGTTCCTAGGGAGTCTAAAATTTAGAAGTATATAGACTTTTCTAGATCTTTATATTATTTGGTATTACTACTTCTCTATTCTATTAATTATAACGCTACTAGTTTATTATATATAACTTCCTCGTCTATAATAGCTATGCTTAGCTTTCTTGTTTTCTAGTCTATCCTTAGATTATATTCTTATAACTATAGCCTCCCTAAGATTATATTCGCTATTATTAGTTTTATGCTACGAAAAACTATTATTAACCCTTTCCTTATCTATAGATATATTATATCTATATTAAATATCGCTATTATAGACGCTTATATTAATAGCTTTCTTTAAGCATCTTTAATTAATAGGGATAACTGTCTCTCGCCTTGTTCTATATAGAGTCTAAGAACTTAGTATTAATAAAATTTACAATTGCCCTATAATCTACTATCGCTATTATTTATAATGCTATATTATCCTGCTTCTTTCTTACTACTTGAATTATATAGAATATTAAGCTTATATCGATTATATTAACCGCGTCTTCTATTAACTCTTATAACGATATTCTTATTAGTAACTTATTTCCTTCCCTAGGACCCCCCGGGCTTATATTAAATAGTCCTATTCTCCCTAGCTTTTCTAGTTTTAATATTTTATTAAACAAAATGCTTACTAGGAAATCCGTTAATATTAATACTATTGCTATTAATTAATATTCTTGTTTTATTAATTATATAATATCCTTTCTTTATAATAAATATTTTATATCTATTTCTTTTAGTATTAATACTTTAAAGATATTCTTTAGCTTGCTTATTATCTTTAGCAATAAGGAGGGTTATCGTTTCCCTTTTTCTTTGCTTAGCTATACTAGTCTGCGAAATAACTTATTTGCTAGTATTTAAAGCATACCTTCGATTACTATAATTTCTTTCGTTGCTTAGTAGATATCTCTAGGTAGAGTAATTTCCTCTTATTCTTTATTAATTCCCTTAGTAGTCTCCGCGGAGCTACTAGCATTTCGTTTAAGTTAGTCCCTAGGCCCCCTTGCATTTAAAAACGGACTACCTTCTAGTATCTATTTAAGTAACTATTTAACTAGCGGTTTGTTCTCTTTATTATAAATCTTGCATAAAGTATTTAGGTTAAGAATAGTCTAGTTATTGCTTTATTGAATTCTTCCGCTACTCGCGCAGTATCCTTAAGACTTATATAAGTCTACGGTAATACTCTACTTATAGTATTAAAAATTTGTTCTAAGATTAGTTTTATTAGTTTTATCTAGTAATTCGACTAAACTGCTCTATCTTCGAACCCTTACAATATATTTTATAAATATAGTTTAAAGTAATTCGTAAAGTCTTGCATTAACTGCCCTTCTAATATCTTATATATCGTTATCTTAAGGTCCGCTTCTAATAAGCTTATTCTAGGTCTATACTCCAAGAATATCTACTCTTTAAATAGTACTTATTCGTTAAACTTAGTAGACTCTATCTAGTTATAGTAAAGCCTTAATATTATTATTCTCTTCTTAATTACTAGTGCTATATAGTTCTTAGCGTATATAGCCTGCAAATATCTATCTATTATACCCTTTGCTACGAAGTAGTCTTCTATTTCTATAATCTATATTCTTGCATCGTTCTTTAGTAGCATAAATATAGATAGCGCCTTAACCTTAGGGTAGTCCTAGGAATTAAAAGGGGTTATTATATTACCGTTATTAAAGTAACTGTTTTATAAGCCCGAATTCCCTATAAATAATAGTGCTCTTCTAATACTTTATAGTAGCTATCTTATTATCCCTAGGTTTATACTTATTATTATTAATATCGTTGCTATTAATCTTAATACTAGTATATTAAGTTATACCTTCTCGATTGCTTCTAGGTATTAGTTTAAAGTCACATTTTATTCCCTTATAATCTATAGTTTCTCCTTTTATCTTTATATAATATATAGTAACTTATTAGATATATATAAGCTATATCCCGACTATCTTAAGTTTTAAAGAGATTTTATAAGCAATTGTTATTCCTCTTGCTCTAATTAAGCATAGTTAAATCCCGGACTTCTTTCTATATAATTCGCTGCTTCTTAGTCTCCCGCTTTACTTTCTTCTCCTCTAAGTAGTATAATAACTTATAAAGTGTTAAGCATAGCTACGATATTATTCGTTAATATACTTCTATCGAGACCCTTTGCTCTTTCTTTCCTTGCTTAAAGGCTCTTAATTTCTGCTTCTTTACTCTAGTCTAATTCGAGTCTTATCGTTTTCACTCTTTATAAGGTTAGTGCTAAGCGTCTTTATAGTATTATAGATGTACTATCTTCTATTTATTCCTTTAATATTATTATTAAGTAATTCTAGGGAACGTTCTAGGTTTTAATTAAGATCTTATCTAGTCCGTTATACTATTAGTCGGTAATCTTAATAATTTATGCTTAGTCCGTCTATTCGTTGAAAACTTGCTAGGCTAATCTAATATTAAAGATTTAGACTATAAAGGGATTACTAAAAGATTAGGGAGCAAGTTATTAATAAAGTAGTTTGCTAAATCTTAAAGAGAAGGAAGGGTAGTGGTTAGTAACTTAAGGTATACCAACCACCACCAACGCTAGGCACTAGTGTTGTCACGAGGTGTTACAGGTAACACCCCGTGATATAAAGTATAACAAATCGACTTTATTAGATTAGTTTAGAATAAGTAGTAAGTATAAGTAATTATATATAAAAGAGAGTAGCTTTAGCCTTATTAAATGCTACTAATTATAGGTTAAGATAATTAATTTAAGCTAAGTATAAAGCTTCTATCTAAGTAAGGAAACTATCTAGCTTATATAGAACCTTTATACCCTTAGACCTAGGAGGACCCTAGGACCCCTTAAGACCCTTTAAGACCTTTAAACCTTTAAAACTATCTAAAAGGTCTACCCTATAACTTGTCTTATTATATGGCTTATCTAAGCTACTCTTTAAGAGTTCTTTGCCTAACTTATTAGTTAGTAAGCCTTAGGCTCTTAGTTAATATATACTAAATGTTACTTTGTAATACTAAGATGCAAAACACGGCTATTACTACTTAATGCCCTAATTGCTAAGGTTTTGGCCACCTTGAAAATCATTATAAAAGAGGCCCAAAATACCGATTTTATAGTAAAGCCTATATTATAAAGAAGCACTTTTATAATTAATTGATTAATTTTTTTATTTTTTTAACGTCTTGTATAAGTTAAAGATTATAGTAAAACGGCTAGAGCATTGCTACTCTAGCGGGTCTATCTAGTGCTAATACTAGTGCTTAAATCCTATACTGCTATATTTTCCAGTGGACATTGAGGGTTAAGCCCTAATAAAGCAACGCAAAACATAGGAAATCGCAAGTAAGTGTTATAAAGTTATAAATAGCCCCCCTGGCCCTGCTACCCCACCCCTCCCACTACCCTCACTGCCCC
>JAPZPB010000825.1:0-13249 GCA_037952635.1 Bryoglossum gracile | reverse complement strand
CTTAAACTAAAGACTTTATGCTTTATTAATATATTTATAAGGGCTCTTTATAGCTTCTCCTTAGTATTTCGGCTTTAATTGCCTCTTAATCAAAGGCTCTATGCTTTAGTCAGTCCCCTAGACTTCTTATTAAGAAGATGCTATAAGTTATAGATTTCTATTCTAGCGCTATGCCAAGCTTATAACTTATTAAGAATAGTAGCCTAGTAAGGGTATAATCCTCTAGACTATATACTTATAGTTATAATATAGCTATAAAGTAGAATATACTAATATTAAATCGATTAATTAGCTAAGAAGAAAGTTAAGCTTAAGCCTCCTTATATATGCATAAAAGTAGCCTCGCTTACTAAGAGGTCTACTTTCACTAGCCTTAACTCGGCCTATGCCTTAGCTAATCAGGTAATATCCTTGAACTCTTTTACCTTCCCTTTTCTAATATATATTAATAAAAAGGACTTCTTAGCTCAAATTAAAGCTTTAAATATAATATAATATCAAATGCTACAATTAAGTAAGTTATATTATTTAACTATTATAATTATTATTACTAACTATCGTTTTAGATAATAAAACCAGGTAGTCTTTTACTTATAATATACTTAATAACTTTCTTATACTTTATAAGCCTATTAATATTATTATGCAAAACTCTAATAATAAGGCTTTTAAAAATAAGAAATTATTAATAAAAGAAGAAGAACTAATTTATTTACAAAATACTTTATTAATTCTTAAAGTATTTGTTAAAGCTACAAATAAACTACAAGCTAATATATATCCTACTATATATTATACAATTCCTATGCTATATAATATATATACACAATTAGAAAGGATTAAAGAGGAGTTAAAAGTAACTTTATTTTTTATATATTAATATATTATATTATATTATATTATATTATATTATACTAACTTATATTAGGATTTCCCACCTCTTCTTAAGGCTATAAACCTAGGTATAGCTAAGCTACGCAAATATTACCCTAAGAATCAATTGCTTAATTCAAATACTCGAATAAAGACTTTATATATAAGTTTAATATTAGATCCTCGAATTAAAGAAGAAGGATTAAAAAGTATAGGCTTAAGTAGAGGGCAAATTATAGATATTCTACAAATATTAAAGGAAGAATATACTATATAAGTTTTATTAAATTCTTAAATATATATATATTTATTATATACTAATTTTTAAAAGAGAAAAAAGGGACTATTATATTAGACTTCCTATTATACCTAGGGCAGAAAGTCTTGATATATATAGTGCAAATAACGATTCGGATAATATATATATTAACTCTAGTGAAAACGAAGAGTTAGACGAATTACAAGCTTATTTAAGTGAAAAGCGTTAAAATAAACAAGTAAGTTATATATATACTTATTAATTACTTAATTAATATATACTAATAATATATTAGACTACCCCACTTACTTATTAAGAGCTAAATAGTCCTAATTACCCTATATTAGCTATATTAGCTAGACGTTATTTAGCTATTCCAGCTACTAGTGCTTCTGGTAAAAGATTCTTTTTATAAGGAGCTTTAAATATAAATAAGCTAAGAAATAGGCTTAATAAAGATATATTTAATACTATAATATATTTAAAGAGCTGGGGTACTATTATAGAAGAGAATATAGAGGCTAGTAAAGACGCTAATAAGGATATATTTATAGAAGAAGCTTTGTTTAATTATTAGTATATTTATATAAAATTTTAAACTTTAGTATATAAAAATTAATTAACATTTTCCTAAATTTAATTTAATTTAATTTAATTAATTTATAATTAATTTACCTTAATTCTTTTAACTATACTATTATTTACCTTTCTTTAGTTTCTATACACTCTTACTAAATATATTTTCCCGGGGTATACTTATATAAGCTTGGGATAGCTATAATTATAAATAAAATAATAGAGAGAAATTTGGGAGGGGAATAGCGGGGCTATAAGGCTAGTAATAGGGTCTAGGGAAGTAGTAGAAGTAAGAGAAGAGAAGGAGAGAGAGATATAGGGAGCTTTTAAGTTATATAAAGCATTGCTCCTAATATTTATATCTAGAGGGAGGGATTTTTAGAAAGGGTATATTAGGGCTACTAGTCCCTTAATCGGCTAGTATAATCCCTTTAGGGTATATCTATACTCCTGCTTGCTTTTATTTTTATCCCCGCGAAGTAAAAATTAGTTTCTATGCTTTGCATATAATTAGACCCGCGAAGCTCTCTTGGAGAAGCTTAGCCGTCCTACTATAGTCTTTGACTTATATAGGACGTTAAAAGGAATGAACAAATAAAATAAACAAAAAAACAAAAAACCCTGGCTAAGAGGGTAGCGCTAGGGGAATCTTTGAAGGGGTATATTATAGTTTTTACTTGCACATACACAATTCCGGGCGTCAGGCGTTGACCGAAGCACTGAGACCAGCAACTTGGCCACCCCTGAAGCGCCCTGGAATGGGCCATCTCACATTAAGCACAGAGCCAACATTACTCATTTTCATCCACGTGCGTAGATGTGTAGTCGTCGTCTTTGGCTGATCTTAGGGCTTAAGCCGGTGCCAGAACAAATGGGTCAGTGCCCGGGGCCCTTGTTGCTGAGAAGTCCGGACGCTCGATGGAGACCTCAAATTCTAACCGTTAAACTTCTATGTTTGGTCCGCTCATAAATCATAAATCAACCAGCATGCCAGTGTTCCAATCGACGGGCTTGAAGACAGCTCCGGTATGAATGTCCTGCAAGATCTCATCAAATATAGCACTCTCCCACTGCATGTTGTCCCAATCATAGCCTAATGTGGCCTCTCTGCTCCCTTCGTAAACGCTGTCATGGGAATCGGTCAGCAGGCTCCTCCCCTCGCCTGCCGCCATGGCGACCATCTCACACCATTTCTCGACCCTAGCCTTCTTCATCTTCAAATGTTCTGCAGCAAAGTCCCATGTATCATTCTCCCAATCCACCCCCTGCGCCGCGGCCATCTCCTTCTTTGCGGCCTCAAAACGAGCTCCCATGGTGTCTAAGATGCCGAGGATATCAACCTGAAGATTGGGTTGCGCTGTGACCTTGGCCCTGAGCGTGTTGAGTATCTGGGCGGACACGGCTTGGGTGGATAGTGAGGCTGGAGGTCTCGGCAAGCTCAGATCTGGACATGAAGGCACGCCGCTGAGAGCAGGTGTTGGTTGCCAGGGAACCGTGAATTCTTTCAGCGACACGGCCGTGCCGGCACTGGAAAGCTTGACCGCGCTGGGCCCGGCTACTCTTACCCATCGAGAGAGCATCATGGCGCCATGGACCAATTGGACGTAGGCGGGCTGAGGCATGTAGAAGTAGGAGCAGACCGGGATGGCAAGCCAATTCTCGAGCCAGGCCTTGAGTGCGGCAGCGAAATGTGAGAAGATATCGGGTATCGGCACGCCTGAAAGCGAGAGCGAGGCGAAGGATTGAGATTCGGCATCTGGTAGGTGTGAACCTGCCAGTAGAGGCTCAAAGATCCGGAGGTAAGCACTATTGTGATAGCAAGATAGAAAGTCTGGGCTCTCAAGACTGGGTTAGCGAAGCACCGGCGGCGACATTTTCAAACATTTGGGGAATCTTACAATCGGATTTAAGATTCGGGGGTAGTGCGTTCCGGAGGTTGTCTAGCTCAACTCGGAATGCTTCTAGACGCGCCATCGTTGAAGGTTCGGGCGAACCTAGCTGTTCGTCCACCGGTGAATCACTACTGTGGAAGTGGAAGATTTTCTCGGTGAGTTGCTGGATGTGGACCAACTGTATAGCAAGTTGGTCTGTCTTGTATTCTCTAGCATCGTCAAGATCTTTGAGGCATTGGTCCATATATTTGGTATATCTTGTGAATGCTAACTGTTTCACGACAAGGCCAGCGCTGCTATCGAGTTAATGTTGTCCTTTATGAAGCTCCATTCAGGCGTTGCGAGACTCACTTTGAGCTCATATACCAGACGCCAAGTAGCGCCCTCTTCTCTTCGTTCGTTCTGGACACGGGCTCCTCGTCATGTACCAAAGGCAGCTGACTCCTCCTCTGTTGAGACTTGGGGCATGTGCTCAAATCCATATCTTCTACCAAGCCGACTGCTAGGCGGATCAGATTGTTGAACTGTGCATGAGCCATGCAATGGTAGTGGTAGGATCCTAGGAAAACCAGAATGCCTTGGAGGAGATCCAACGAGCGCTCAGATCTCATGAGTATGGCATTAGAGATATGTTCCATAACGGCGCGGCTTTGTCCCCTCACCAATCGAAGATGGCGGACGGAAGCTACCATTCTGATTACCTTCATGAGAAATGGACGAGTTGCCTGCAGTTGTCTTGGAGTTGTGCCAGCTGGAATGATGACAAAAGGCAACGGACTAGACAGCTGATTCCTGTAGATGGACAACAAAGTCTCGTCAGACTCCACGGGGACAAGATCTTCCATGTCTACTGTTGCCATGCAGGTGCATGTTAGACCTGTGGGTGCGCTAGAGGTGAAGTCATGCGCTGGGGTGTTCAGAGCAGTTTCGTCCTGGCTTAGAGAGACTTGAGCTTGGGGTTCGGTGCTAACCGATGATGCCGAATAGTTGTTTGCGAGGTAATCCAGACTATCATTAGATGAACTGCCATGTACAGTTGAGCTTTCCCCTCCCGGCGTCTTCGATGAGTAAATCAAATGATTGAGTCCCTCTTCCGGCAGAGCCATTCTCGTGTCAAAGCTGGCACTGGTCAGGCAGAGTCAGCAGTGGGACCAACGTGGATGAGTTTAAGCAGTTTAGCCATTGAATATCAGTTGAACCCTGGTTGATGCGCAAAGAGTATAACAGGGCATGAACAGTGACTTACGAGGGCTTGGCCTGTCTCTTCTTCCTTGGACCATAAGTTTGACCCACGCAGTCTTTCTCCAAACTTCGGCATCGATCACATTGTTGCGGCCCCGAAGACTGGGTGCGAATGCAGCGTGTCTTTGCTGCCGCACACGGAGCGCAGGCCGCGCCCCATCTGGCGCTGCGACCCGTCTTGGGTCTGTCCATCTTAACTCGACTCTGCAAACATTCGTCTTGGCCTTTACCGCGAAATCGTGGCGGCTTCTGGGAGCATACCGTTGTTGTACGATGCGCACGCCGCGGAAAGTAAAGACCACGTTGGTGTCGGGAGTCCTCGAAGTTGGCGGCAAGTTTGGCGGAGTTTTTCTCTTCAGGTCTTCCCGAAATTCTGCACGTTTTCGGGGCTTATGGCTTACTATCCGTTGAGCCCTTGTCACTTGTTACGCTCCCAATTGGTACACAGACCGAGAGGCGTAAGCTGGCAAAGACAAACCCGGCGACACTTAACGGAATCGCATACCCTTTCGCATCTTCGACAAAGTTCTCAAAGCTTCCGAGTTGAGTCGCGGCCTTATGCTACGGGTCAGTGATATAGTTCGCACGTCTTGGAGAAGTCCATCAGATTGACACTGAGCCAGCCACGAACGCTTGAGCTGCTTAATCGCCATGCCGATGTTCGTACTGGTCTCATGGCGCGAGGTATCAAGAACTTTGGCACTACGATATGGATGAACCGCAAGCCGATACTGAAGACCGTTGCCACTCAGGATATTCAGCTCCTCAACACAGCTTTCACTTGGCCGATCTTGATTTCTCACCACAAGCTTGAGCTCTTCATGGCTGACGCGCTGGCGAAGCTCGGTTTCGAGGTGGAGAGAGGTGTTGCTGCTCGAGATATTACGCAGGTATGTCCATGAAAGCAGTCTTTCAACAACACTGGTAAGGATTCTCATTGATGAGTATTGAATCTAAATGGGGTCAGTGTTATAGTTGAAAAGTCTGACGGCACCAACGAGACATGTGATGCCTCCATTGATTCATCGAACTCGGTCCGCCACCAATCTTACACCCGAGCAGATGCACGTTTGCATCGGGGATGGCATGCTGGTATCCTTTCCGCTCGAGAATGGAAAGCGGCGTATTTTCGCGACCCGCACCAATGACTATCTCGGAAAAGATTTGTCTCTACAGGAATTTCAATCGATTTCCCCCCTCGTGTTGATCTGTCTACTGTGTATGAATGCCTGAAGAGTTGACTAAGCCTAGTAAACTTGATCTCAACACCAACGACCAAAAACGCCAAAGTCAGCCTACCTGAGTGCCCATGTGTTATTGCGCCGATCCCTGATTCAAGCTATTAATATGAGCTTGGCGAAGCTCTGATGGAGGGCTGAGCTCCCGAAGCCGACGTGGGATTACCTACTACAGGTATGTCTCCATTCATAACGGAATCTTCTTCAACCGCGCAGGCTAAAGTACTCGCTTTTTGGGGGTTGTGAGATTGAATCACTCCACTTTCAGGGTCTCTTCCAACCAAATCTTCTCTTCCGTCCGTCACAGTGCTTAGAAGGATTATTAGATCCCGTCTCCCCCGACGCTACTGGATTGAAAGTACGAGCAGCATGCTACAATCTGACAATTTCTTACGCCTCTATGTATGGGCGTAGTATGACACTGTTTGGGCCCTTAGGCCCTCCAACAACACTTTTGCGTTATGTGGAATCAACAAGAAGGACGTCAACAAGTGAAGCTGCGGGCCAGTTGTGATGAGGTGTGGCTAAGGTGAAATGTGATCAAAAGCATCCAAAATGCGGACGCTGCGATGCCCATGGCACGATCTGCGTTTATGGGATCTCTCGAAAGATAGGGAAGCCAGCAAAAAAGAGAATCAGAAGTTGCGGCGATATACACACACACTTCGGTTTCGTAAGCGCTTGGCACAGTTCTGCCTATATATAAACCCTCCACTCTTTCCACGCCTCACAACCATTATCCAACACGAACCCGAACTCGAAAAAAAAACATGGCAGACAACGTCAGCACCCCCCGTATCCTCGCCCTCTACCTCGATTCCTTCTAAAACTAACAGTCTGTATACTTCAGATAATTCTATACCTTTTTACCGTACCTTTTCTCCTACAAAGTGCAACCCCATCAATCGACAATAATGGCGAGTAATCAACGCCGTCAGCAGTCCGGTTTCGCGTGCCAGGAGTGTCGGAGACGCAAGACGCGGTGCGACAGAGGACTACCAAGTTGTGGTTTATGTGTTGAAACGGGCACCTTGTGCGTGAAAATCGATCGGCAAGCGCAGAAGGGCCTGAGAAAGGGGCAGATCAGTGCTATGCGGTCACAGATCGGTTGGTCTTTTCCCGTCACCGCTTTGACGGAAACAGAGTAACATTGCCTAAGACTCGGGCTGGACTGCTTTTTTGTCTCCCTTGAAAGGAATTTACTGACAAACGCATATATGTAGCAAGCCTCCAGTCGCAGCTCAATAAGGAGCTCGCCTGTGACGCAGACGGCAGCCAATCACCAATATTGAGGCAGGCGACGCCGAGCTGGGACAATGAATACGATTTGGACCTTCTGCAGGGAGTTGCGGACTTGGAGGACTTGAACCATACCGCCGTGGATTCGTTCCTACTAGGTCACTCGCCTTCAGCGACTTCAATGCTCGGTCAGGCCTCAGTTGCACCGGCAGCGCCGCCCACATCGGGCTGGAACTGGTCGGGCTGGATGGTGGACTCTAGGCGATTCGAGGACCTCCCAAAAGTGCAGCCGCAACTGCTGTCACCAGCGGACATGGCGAGTTTGAAGGTCCCCAGTTTAGACAGACCAACATGCCAAACCAGTTTGGCCTTGATCGAGTCCGACGAGCAGCAAGTCGCGTCTACGACAGGTATATCTCCATTTATAACGGAACACGAGCGCGCCGACCTCGACCAAGTCTTCTTCGACCGCGTTTATCCCGTACTCCCGCTTTTCTACCGCCGACGCTGCCACGGGTGGATCAACCAGCCGCTTCCCGGCACGGCCCGGGCCTGCCTCCGGTCGGCCATGCGCACCATCGCGGCGGCCATGTCGGCACCCGGTGCCCGGTTCTGCGACCAGCTGTACGCCGAGACTCGGCGCCTCCTTGAAGACTATACGGCCACGTCCAAGGAGACTATCGAGCTCGACTACATCCAGGTCTGGCTGCTGCTCGGCTTCTACGAGCTTCTGCGTGTGGGCGAGAGCCAGGCTATGCTGACGGCGGCCCGCTGCTCTCGCCTTGTCCTCATGGCGCGCCTGTTCGAGATCGACGCACCCGGTTCGGACGAGGCAAACGGCCCACAGATCTCGCCCGCCACTCCCCAGCAGGAGTCGCACGATGATGACAGCTTTTGCGTCGTCGAGGAAAGGCGGCGGACTTTCTGGCTGGCCTACTGTCTGGATTGCTTCCTGTACTCGCGGAACGAGTATCCGCCCATGATGCAAGAGGACATGGTAAGTGTGAAGACCGAGCTGACTGTCGGTTCTTGGATAAGCTCCCGCTAAGAATGCAGATCTGCACGCGCCTCCCCGCACCCGAAGCCAACTTCCAAAACAACCAGTCCGTCTGCACCCCTTTCCTGGCCGAGGTCCTTGCTGCCAAGGCCACTGAAAGACCTTCGACATCGCTTTCTTCTTTGTCGGAATGCGTTGTCCTCGCAACCCTGTACGTACAATGCTCGAGCCACCGCCGCTCTCGGGTGACGGAGCAGCCAGGGACATCGAGAGGCGATTTCTGGCCTCGCCTGAAGCACCTCGCAGCTGCCGCAAAGACGCGCATACAGGTCCTCGCGGCACACCCTACCCACGTCGATAGTGACCCGATGCTGTTGTTCGCACATATGGTGGCGCGAGGCGCCATCATCAAGCTCAGCCAGGCGGCAACGTCTGCGCTGGCCTGGGGTCCGGCCGAGCAGCAGCAGCAGCAGCAACACAATTGCCGCGCTTCGGCGGCCGCGGCAGAGATGGTGTGGCTGACCAGGCAGATTCCACACTTTAGCTATTTCAGGGTCCATCCGTTCCTACCTGACCCATTGGCGTGTGCCATCGGCTTTTTCAACGCTGGGCGAGGGGCGTCTACCGCTACGCTGCCGGACGCCGATGATGTAGCGCATCTGGTACGGGTGCTGAAGGACCTGCAGGGCATGAACAGTCTGGCGCGGGCGGATTCTTGCAAGGCATTTTGATGGTTTAGAGGTTGAAATTCAGCAGATATGTTGCAATAGGGGTGCGCTATAGGCGCTCCTTATATTGACAATAGCTGTTAATTACTCTATATTATAGAGCTTTCTTAATCTCTTACTTTAGAGATATGTGTTTCATTATATATGCCCCTGGGGAGCATCTTATATAGCTAGATATAAACTAAAGAAGAAATGAATTATTTTTATCATTATTATTTCTCTTACACCAACAATGTTTTAAAGGGTGTACAGGCCATTCATGAAATCTTAATAGATATAGAAAACTATTAGATTGGAGAAGGTCTAATACTTGTTGTTACAAGTACTATACTATGTGTATAGTGCCTTGTAACATGCCAATATATAAAATAATAGCTACTAAGAAACCACTCTTAATATTGTACTCTTTTGGGTGGTTTGGCCGAGTGGGTAAAGCATTAACCCTATTTGTAAGCGCACACATCCTCTGCGCACTTGTTACACTTATGCTTTTGCAGCGCTATATGCTCGCGCCCGTCTTATAGTCTTAGTAGTTGTCGATTAATAAAATATACTTTATAAGGGTTAATGTTATAATCGTCTAGATAGCGGCTCTATAGCTACTATAGAGTTAATTATAAGACTAGGATTTAAAGCTGAAAAAGAAAAAGAAAAAGGAGAAAGCTTAAGGCTATCCTTATTCTTTTATCTTCCTTATATTTAGCTAGCGCGTAATTTATTAGCATATATAAAAGTATTATAATTATAACTTATAATGCGAAAGTATTTATAAGGCTAAACTATTTATAAAATTAAATTACTTATAAAACTAAACCACTTAATTATATATAGTTATATAAAAGTAAAAACTAAAGTATAATATTATCTCTTCTTTTAAAAAGAATGCAGCTTATAGTCTTAAAGCTATCTCCTTTTCTTTGCTCTTTAAGTGCTTATAATTATCCTCTTTTATATTAAATGCTTATCTTTATTTTATAAGCATTTTTAGTAAATTTAGTTTCTCTAGATATAAAAATTAATATACTTTAAGCTTATCTAATATATATTTTAAATTATTTATAAGGTATTAATTTAGGTTTAAAGTATTCTTTTATTACCTTTTTAGAAAACTTTATATTATAAATAACTATAGTGCTTTTAGTAATCTTGAACTTATTTTATTTAAAAATCTTTATTATTATCTCTTAAGACAATTATTAATAAGAGTAGTTTATTAACTTGTTTAAGTAATAAGTCTTTAGCAGCTTTTTATAATTTATTTGCAAAAAAAATATAATGCTTAAGCTTTATTAATTTTAATAGGTTAAGTTTAAATAAATAACCCTCTTTTACTAAAATCTTATAAGGTATTAAGAATAGCAGTCTAGTAAAGGGTATAATCCTCTAGACTATATACTCACGGTTATAATATAGCTATAGGGTAGAATATACTAATATTAAATCGACTAACTAACTAAGAAGAAGGTCGAGGTTAAGCCTCTTTATATATGCATAGAAGTAGCCTTGCTTACTAAGAGGCTTACTTTCACTTGCCTTAACTTAGCCCTTGCCTTAGCTAATTAAGTAATATCCTTAAACTCTTTTACTTCCCTTTTCTAATACTCCCCCTTAGGGTATATCCTAATTCTCCCTCTATACTTATACTATACCCTTATTAACTAGTCTTAATAGTCCCTAGAATCTTTTATATACGATGCAAAGTAAAGGCTTAGTTATACTATTTATAATTATATTGCTTATAAGAATATATAAGATTTCTAGCCTTTTCTTCTTAGCTAAGTCCCTAATAAAGTAGTAGCTAATATCGATATGCTTAGATTGCTTATATAAATATAGGTTCTTTACTAGTGCTAGTGCCCCTTAGTTATCTTTATATATCTTAATAGTATAGTCTCTATTATTATTAATATAGTAAGGGACTCTTAGATCCTTTTATACTTGCGCAGCCTATTATCTAAGCTTTATAAACATTGCTTAAGAGATATACTCTAATTCCGCGCTTAATATTGCTATTAACTTTTGCTTGCATAACGCTTAGGCTATCGGTCCACTATAAAATATGCTTATGCCCCTAGATATGCTCTTCTAGTCCGTCTTATTACTAGCCTAATTAGCGTCCGTATATATACCTATATAGCTCGAATAAGCTCCCCTTAGCCTAAAGCATAACTTCTGCTTTAATATTGCTTTAATATATTATAGAAGCTACTTTAAGGCGTATCTATAGCGTTTAACTAGGTTCTTTATATACTATAATAGTCGTTTAAGAGTAAAAGCTATATCTAGTCTTATAAGAATTATCGCATATATAAGTTAGCTAATTCCCTTTATATATTGCTCTGCGTTAATAAGAGTCTTATCGTTTATAGTAGCTAGCAAGCTCTTAATATTCTGCGCGGGTGCTATCTATCTTCTATATCTTATATGCATAATTCCTATCGAGTTATAAACGTCTTCTAGATATAGCTCTTAGTCTATATATATTATCTAGTTTAATCGGTCTCTAGTAACTCTTATACTAAGAATCTTATTAATCTCCCCTAGATTCTTAGTTATAAATTATTCTAATAAACTTTTATAAAACTAATTAAGCTACCCTTTAATCTTAGCGGCGGCTAGTATATTATTAATATATATAAGAAGCTATATACGTCTCTCTTTATAGATATATATATATAGATCTGCTAGGCTTTGCTCGAATCCTATTTTAACTAAGAAATTCCTTAGTAGCATTGCCTAGTTCCTTCTTGCCTATTTTAATCTATAAAGACTGCGCAAAGCCTTAAGTATATATCCTTTCTTTATAACATAGCTTTGCGATAAAGCTAAGTAGATATCCTCTTGCAATTAAGACTCTATAAAGGCGTTCTTAATATTATATTAATAGTATTTAAAATCCTCTTTTATAACTATAGCTAGGAATATTTATAAGGTATCTATCTATATAGTTAAAGCAAAGGTTTTAATATAATCGATACTATGCTATTAACTAAACCCTCTTGCTACTAATCTTGCCTTAAATTGCTCGATTTCTCTAGTATTAGTTATCTTAATACTAAACACTTATTTCGTCGATATAAGATTAGCGCTATCTAGTAAGATAAACTCTTCTTATATTCTATTTGCAATTAGTATCCTTAATTCCTTATTAATAGCTTCTTTCTACTTAGCAGCAAACTTTTAGTCGTTTACTGCCTCTTTATATATTCGTGGAATAATAACGCCCTTAACTACCTTAGCGGCTATAGCTTTATTATCCGGGTGCTTTTCCTTGCCTAAGATTGCTAAGAAGCATTTTTCGATATTATTATATAGTGGTTTCTTATTAATATATAAGCTTTCTTATAATACTTCTAATAATACAAATGCATACTTCCCCTAAGACTTAGTAGTATATATTATTGCAATTATAGCTTGGATTATCTTAGCAACTTGCTCTCTTTCGTTATCCGAATCTCTTTTTCTCTTAAGTTAATCTTAGAAGTAATAGCGGTTTCCTTTAGCTTCGTCTTCTAAGTTTAGAATAGTCGTATCTTATAGCAGTAGCTCTTATAGAATTAAGTCTATTTATAAGTTTTGCTTATCGTCTTCTTTGCTAGTGGAAATAGCTTCTTTAGCTAAGACTTTAACTACTTCTAGTTTTAATACCTTTAGTTTTATAACCTCTAGTTTAAGGTCTAGGGTAGTAGTCTTATCTTCTATCTTATCTTTAGTCGGGTTAACTCTATAGATATTCCTATTACTATCCTTATTATATATTAGTATATCTACTAGTTATATAGTTACTAGCACTTTAATAATAATAGACTAGTTTTTATAGTCCTTAGGTATTAGTAAGTCTAGTTAAATATCTTCCTTTACCTCTTTACAAGGTTTCTCTCTTGCGGCTTAATCTCTTAAGTTAATCGGCATCCTATTTAGTCCTTAAGGTTCTCTTAAGCATAAATCCACGGTTCCTTTTAGTATAGACTTATCTACTTCCACCCTATTGCTTAGAATTATATATTTAAAGTCTAGAGCATATATCTTTAAGTGTTTATCTATATTTTCTAAGTAACTTATAAATACTCTTTCTTAGCCTCTTAAGACAAGCTTATTATAGCGATTATCCTTATATAAAGTCTTAGGGTTAACGTATTTATATGCTTTACTACCTTATACTTAGATATTCTTAATTAATAGTAACTTGCTAGTATAAGCTTCCT
>JAPZPB010000824.1:0-13252 GCA_037952635.1 Bryoglossum gracile | reverse complement strand
TACTATCTCGGGTACTAGCTAGCCTTGCTAGCTAGCTTAGCGCCCCTATATAGAATGCTCGCGAGGTTATAGGAACTAGCTTATAGTGCTTAGCTAGGCCTAGCCTAGCCTATGCTAGTACTCTTAGACTAAGAGCCTCTATATATAAGCTGCTATAAGCCCTCCCAGAGCTCCTCTCCTTTCTTCCTTAGCTTTAAATCCTTAAATAGACCTTGGCCTTAGGCTTCTCCTGCTCGCTTTGCCTGCTTTTGATGCTTGTAACCCTGCGTCGTCTTACTCTTAAAGAATAGCAATTTAAAGAAGGATACTTTATAAGCTATATAAAGCTTTAATAGACGTTTAGAAATCGATTCCTTATAAGAGGTCTTATCTATACCCCGAAAATCGACTAAAATTAAGACTTAAGTAGCTAGGTTTTAAATGCTTAGAGATAGTAATCCTTTAATATAAAGACTCTTATTTCGAAAGATTATTAAAGGGTTTAAAGAGCAAGAGACTATTCTAGCAGATTATAGCTATAGAATATAGTCTTTGGAAGTTCAATTAAAGAAGGCTAGGCCAAGGAAACGGATAAAGGTTAGGATTAGTCTAAATTCTAAGTTTATAGATATTGCTAAGATTAGAAGGACCTAATTAGCTACAAGAGAAGCTAGGCCTAAAGAGGATAAGGAAGAAGAGGCTAATGAATCTGATTCTACTTTAGATTATATTTTAATTGAGTAGTTATTTAGTTATATTTATTTTAGTTGAGTTGGTATTCGCTTATTTGGGTGATCGGAATGGGGGGGTGATCGGAATGGGGGGGTGATCGGAATGGGGGTGCACGGACTTATGTCCGATTTTCATCACGTTTGTTATAGTTGTGTTGCATATGGAAGGATAACAATCTCTGTAATAAATTGATTTTCTGTCCACTCTCGCGAATCCGAGATGGCCACGGCCTCAAACGGGACTCTACAACCTGCCCCAAGTATACCGTAACAGCTAATTCTCATGCTTAAATCGGCTCCAGCCTCTCTAGCCACCCAATTGCTCACTATCGTGATCACTGTTCCAGAGACTTCCCTCCAGAAGATCATCCAGGTCGCAGAGATGAATACCCTGGAATGAACTCCATCCAGACGGCTTCGCGGACTGGACACCCAAAACTGGTCGTGGGCCCGCAATGAAAGGACGTACCCAATCCATTGCAACCGCCACGCGGTTGAAGTCGAATGGGTTTTCCATCTTAATGTCTGATTTCGGTACTAGTTCTACTTGTTCCCCCTGTGGTATTTTCCCTGGCCACCAGCTATGAACCGAGTACGCTGGACTGAATTCAATCACATACTGGTCGTCTTGGACGTCAACGATTCGAGCAGGAAGGTAGAGTTGGGAATTCTCGATAACATGGTAATGGAATCGGAAATCCGGGTACATGACGGGTGCCTCGATAGTGTCGCCGATATGGAAGCAACGATAGGGTCGAACGTCGTACGTGTTGATGTTCCTTCGCCACGGTCTCCAGAGTCGCCGCGTGCCCTTCCCGAGTTGTGTCAACTGCTCTTCTGGAAAGAACAAGTTGCCGTCTTCTTTCTCATCTGCTTCACCGCGGTGCCTAGGTTGTGTAATATTGTTATCGCCTTGCTTCGGTAGATTTTTCCAATCGACAAACTCTATTTCGTCGCCATCCACTGCCGTGACTCTTGAATCGTACCAGAATCCATCGTACTCGATCTAGCCATTTATAGAATGAGAATCATATTTCAGAAGATGTCTGACGCAGTGTTCTGACGAGGTGGTACATACCTGAACCTTCTCACCAACTTTCGGCGGGTTGATAAATACTTTCGACGGCCCCAATAGCGTATAGCCAAACTCAGGTATGGTGAAATTTGAGGAAATGTCGTTTCTGTCTAACTTAATGCCGGACGAAGCCTTGAGAGGTCTTGCGGAAAATTCGACAGAAGTTGAACCGTCACATGCTGTAATAATGTACTGTCCACCTTGACAAGCCTTGAACTCGGTGATGCGAAGATCGCAGCTCCAGGCATGATCGCCTGAGTCCAGCTCATGACGGATGGACAATGCAGCGCCAACAGAAATGCCTCCTACCGGCCGAACTTGCTTTGATAGACTCTTGCGCTCAATCTGGCCTGTTTGGAGGTAACGAACGTAAACGTGAACGTCTCCGGCCGTCCCATTAAAGTAAGAAAAGAGAGCATCGCTGCTTGACTCCGTGACCTCCTTTATGGTAACGATTCCAAGTTCATCAGGTGTTGGAACGGCCACGATTTGAGCAGATATCCATCCGATATGGCCTGAAGGAGACTCGATTGCCGCCGGTAAGGCAAGATCGCCGGATGCTCTTTCACATTCGACAAGCGTACCATAGCCTGCGCTTTCGAGGACAAGCCTTCTCAGTGTGTCGGACAAGGAACAGTCGTGTAGCAGTTTGAAATAGTCCTCAGGTTTGACATAGCCCTTGTGCAGCGGATCGAGAGCGAATCGAAGAGCTAGGAGCCAGAGAGGCCTGATGGTGGGAAGACGACGTGTGCCACTTTGATTGATGGAATAACGAGACCCTTGTAGGCGAACGCGTTCTAAGTTTTCGGTATCAAAAACCCCGGTCGGTATCATCTTGAGAACGAAGGACGTTTCTACCTCATGTACGAAGCGTGCCCAAGAAACATAAAATGTCTGTTGAGAAAGCGACCTGTCAGTATGATAAGCGACGTGGTGAATAGAAGGGAACTGTGAGGGATGCTTTAAGCTTCGTTACCTCATAGCGAAGAGCCGAAGCGTAAAGTTTGCCTTTCTGGAAGCGACCCTTCCAAAATGAAGCTCCTTCGGGGTTCTGCGCTTGATAATCTTGAACGGCCGACGTGTCGGGAAACAGCGTTGACGCCTGGAGCTGGTGCTCAAGGTGTTTGCATTCGTTCATGAGGTTTCCTACCATTCGGTCGATGCTAGCGAAGCCCGTGCTGAGGTCCAGGTCCAGCAAATTATCGTGCAAAGTAGTGTTCTTCGCGATGAGGGAGTTAAGAGATTCCTTCCCACTCGACTTTCTCTGATGCTTCCGGACATCGGAAAGAAATGAAACAGACAGTATGCTAGATATCTTCTGAAGGAGTTCGGCCTTATACCGAATCTCAGCGAGAATGCTAGGGATTCGGGCAAAAATCACCACCCGCTTGGTAAAACTTTTGCCGTTTATCGCTGTCTTCTGAGTCGCAGTTGTCGTTCCAGCAGGTTCGACGCCTAGGATCATTGCGCACTTGTTGTATGACTCTTGAATACTTTTCAGGATACCTAGCATTCTCACAAACTCTGACGAACAGGCCATGATGATGTCATTCTCTGACCCTTTAAACACCTTCGACAGAACTTGAAGATGGACGGTGAGCAGCAGAAGGTCATCGGCAGCTTGCTTGACAGAGTCAATTCGATTATAGAGATCCGTCCCCACATCGATGAGGATAGTCACGACAGCAATGATATCACCAACCGACATAGTGATTGTTTGGCGAAAGTGGACTTTTGGAAACCAGTGAAATGTCCCGTGACTACCGCTGGCGCAACACTTAATTTTGGTTCCAAGTAGAATAGAAGTTTTGTTATGTAGTGGTGAGGAGCACTTTACCTCTAGAGTGATTCGCGAAGTGAAAGGGAGCTATATTTATAAAAATTTCGGTGGGCAAGAGAAGGAAAGGGAACAGGTTGCAGCACTCTGCTAGGACGGGACACCAGTAAGGAGAATTGTGCTGTGAATAAAAACTTGTCGCGGTTGAGTGAGTGAGTGAGTGAATGATGATAATATGATGGACTTGACATTAAGAAGCAGAGGCATATCGTGTTCTCTTGTGCGCCGGAGGTCGCCCTGACGAGACATTACTACATGGCCTGACCAATTGAGAAGCAAGATCAGGTATCTTGATTATGTCATTGGTCAGACCAACCTGGAGACGGGGCCAGCAAAGTGGTTACATTTAGTTCGGCCTGTATGTAATACAGGATGTCCTAAGCCATAGATAACTAACTGATTGTTGCCGCCCGAAAGCTCGGCAGCCTATTATACCACAACAACTTCAGCAACAAATGATTCTGAAGAGCCGCTGAACACTCCGACCCGCCAGGAGTGTGCCTTAAGTTAGAAACATCCGACCCGCTTGTGAAATTATGTGTTCGTTCTTTCGTCATGCCTAGTCCTTTCGTACACGCCCACCGTATTGGATTGTCATTTGTATTGCGCCAAGGCATTATTTATACCTTCGTAGTTAGATATCTCCGGATGACTGGCCCCGGCGCCTACAGCTCGGAAATTTATCGCCGAGCCAATCGTTGCATAAGCCACTAAGCGCAGCCACTGCCGTAGGCGCCCCCCTGCACGGAAAGGGCGCAAGATAAGTGCCTGAAAACATCGGAGACTCTCTACCACGTGATGCGTGAGGATCGACCTAAAATTTGCATCGCCCTCGCTGTTTCACTGATTGAACAATCACTTGTTGCCAGACCCGCGACGAGACACTAATTTTCTGGCTTCCTCACACTCTCGTCCGATCCTATGGAAAGCTGGCTGAAACAGTCTGGAGCGTCAGGCTTGGATAGCTTGCAGCTTGCCGACTTCTCGAACACTGGGCGTGGTGTCAGAACGCTGCGGCGATTTGAGGAAGGAGAAAAGATTCTCACCATTCCACATGGCGTTCTCTGGACAGTGAAACACGCATATGCTGATCCTGTCCTTGGGCCAGCCCTTCTCTTAGCGCGGCCGCCCTTGACTGTCGATAACACCTTAGCCTCGTATATTCTCTTTGTCCGTTCGCGCGGATCGGGATATAATGGTATGGGAAGCCATGTAGCAGCCCTGCCCGCGAGCTATACTTCAAGTATCTTTTTTACAGAGGCCGAGTTGGAAATTTGTGCGGGAACTTCGCTCTACACTACCACGAAGCAGCTGAATCGACAAATCGAGGTCGATTTTAAGGAATTGGTAGTGCGACTATTTGGACGACATCAAGAACTGTTCCCACGCGACAAGTTCACTATTGAAGATGTAGGTTTACAATACAGGGAAGATACTGCGAATCGGCTACTAACACTTATTCCCAATCTTTTAGTACAAATGGGCACTCTGCACCGTATGGAGTCGTGCGATGGATTTTAAGCTGGGCGATAGAGATTCGATTCGAGTTTTGGCGCCCTTCGCAGACATGTTGAATCACTCGTCCGAGGTTAAGCAGTGCCATATCTACGATACCTTGTCTGGGAACCTCTCTGTTCTGGCCGGGAAAAACTACGAACCTGGAGATCAGGTACGTCCGTCTTCTGTTCTAACGCTGCTGATAGTGCGCTTACCTAGGCGTGTTCTTCCAGGTTTTCATCAATTATGGACCTGTTCCAAATAATCGCCTTTTACGTCTCTATGGCTTTGTCGTGCCCGGCAATCCCAACGATAGCTATGACCTCGTTCTTACGACGCATCCCATTGCGCCATTTTTTGAGCAAAAGCACAAACTCTGGGTATTGGCTGGGCTCAATTCGACCTCTATAGTCTCTCTTACTCTCACGGATCCGCTACCAAGTAGTGTCCTTCGATACCTCCGTATTCAACGGCTAAATAAATCCGATCTTGCTAGTATAGTGCCTTATCAAAGCGATACTGCATTAGAGAGAATAAGCGATTTCAACGAAGTGGAAGTCTTGCGGTTTCTAGTAGAATCGATCTCTAGTCTTCTCGATGGTTTTGGGATTCAACTAGAAAAGGTAGTAGAGCAACTCGCGGAGGGGTTCTTTACTTTGGGAGGGAACGCATGGTCGGCGGCGCACGTTAGTTTGGGTGAACAGCGGGTGTTGAGACTGACGAGAAAGGTAGCGGAGGATTTGTTGGCAGCGGTAGAGACCGGAAGTGAGAACAAGAGGGGCCTATCGTCGATACCGGCCCAATGTGCGAACTGCAAAAAGGGTTCTGTGCAGTTGATGCTGTGCGGAAGGTGCAACGAGGTCACATACTGCGGACGGGCTTGCCAGGTCGCCCATTTCAAAGAGCACAAGGCATTTTGTCGAGCTACAGCGGCTAAGAATAGTTCCAAAAAGGATTAATATCTGTCGGCAAGGTCACCGGACAGGTGGCATGATCGGACAAGAATTTTATTATCCAACACAACTAAAGCACAAAGGGACTGCTCTATAGTGTGATGGCAATAAGCCATGCAAGAGGTGTACGACACAAGTCGAGACTCCCGAGTGTATCTACGAGGTTCACATCATGGATGGAAAGGCAGAGCTGGTCAAGAAGTTCAAGGAGCTTCGGGCCTAACATTGTGTGACCGATCGGATTCTCCAGGCGCTTTCCACCGATGGAAAATAGTCTCAAATCCTTGAACGACTCAAGGCAGGGGACACATCGGCAGCATTGTGGGAGGCCTGGGCCACTCTTCTACGATCGAAACTATGTCATCCCCGGAATCTCACCAATCAGTATACATAACTTGTGATGCACATGTACCTCTCTGATCAGTAGTCGTTGTCAGTCGTTTTGAGGTGCTTGTCACTAGTCTCAGGTGAATATTTTAAGCGATGTGGTTACTTTGATTATAAATATTGGAACGGGTGTAATCACCACCTCTTCACTAGCAAGCCTTCTGAGCAAAGGCACGTTAGATCTGAGATCCGTGGCATTCCTGACCTGTGGCTATTGGGAATGGCGTACTAAGGTCGATTACACGCAGAACTACACTTCTCACTTTCCTCCCTCTCCTGTTTTATCCAGTAAAAGCTTGATGTCGCAACTGAACAATACGACATGGCAAATCGTTAATTTTTTATTTCTCATTTCATGCTTCGGCTTGTCCCTCTACCTGTCTGATCGTCTATCTGGACGTGTACAGAAAGAAATGATAACCCTTGTCGCAGCGATGCGTGGGAAACCGCCGACCACGCACTTCTGCCCAATAAGCGCCAGCGTAAGATTTTTCCTTATAGCCGACTCTCATTCTGCGGGGGTGAGGGGTAGAAGTAGAACTTCCTAACGTTTCTGATGGCCGGCTTAAGGTGGAAAACGTACATGGCGCTCTGATAGAGCTAGAGAAATGGGTGCCAACAGCAGGACTAGCAATGCTTCAAACGTTCTTTCCAAGTGGACTTCACTATAAGGATCAATCAGTGAAGTATAATATTCATAAAAGGTTTTGGAAACGAGCGTATCATGTTAGTAGTATAAGATGCAAGGCCGAGGCGAAAAGGAGGGGGCTGTCAAGAAGGGCAATACAGGTAGAGAGTAGGACAGGAGATGCATAAGGTATTATTGAGAATAAGCTTTTTGAATCCAAAAACTACAATTATTAAAAGATGCTGTACGGATAATGTCACGATCGCTCTGTTGGTTACGGCCAAGAGGTGTTGGATCCAGAACATGTGACCTGCACCAGAGCCAGAAAAGCACGTGAATATAATAGTTCTATTTATTGATTTTGTCTTATAGCTAAGTAAGCAACAGAAAGAGACTAAACAAGGCAGGAATTCTACACAATCTTGCTGTCAATCCAACACTAAGCTACCATCATCCTTACTACATTAATAATTAAATCTATGGTTCTTGAAAGCAAGGACGAAGTCTGCTCCTTGCTCAACAGAAAGTCATATTAAATATCAAGCAGTTCTCTCTAGAAAAACACCCATCGAAGAATACCCCTACCCGAGAACAAAATATATCTACTTACTTCTTTTCACATCCTCAGATATTCAACATCCGTGGGGGAAATCTCCTTCTCATAATGCCGCGGCGGCATTATAGTGGGACTCGGTATCCCACACGGCAGCTCTCCACCCCATCCGTGCTAGAGCAGAACCGCGGCCAAGTAGTTGCGAATAAGGTTCTTCTTACCCTCCCCCGTAATGAAGCCCTGGAAATGGAGCACTTTACAAGGGCACGCCGCCATTACAAACACTCCGCAATCTAACGCGTTTTTCTATTGAGGACACTCGATATCCCTCGCCCTCTATGCAGATTAGTCAACCTCTACCACCTTCGCCGACCCGTCAGTCTATGGCACTTCGCAGCGGCAGAAATCGGCCCAGAATCTCTTGATATACCGACTCACATCGCCAAATCGGCTGCGAGAACCTCCTTGTTCCGGTGCAGCGCTGTCCCACCAAGTCATACTATACTAGCGGGGGTGCCAGATCGCAAGAACCTAGTATTAGTTCTCGGGATCCGTCGCTAGGAGGTGGACGGGGAGGAAAACGTTCTCCACACTAGACAGGTTCGCAGCAGTGACCCTATGCTTGTTGAAGACCTTCTATAGAACTCCCTTGTAGTATGCCGCCTCCTTCTCTGCTAGTGTCGCTGCCTTCTCTAACGTCCTCAAGATCTAACTTAGAAGAAAGACGGAGTGTGGGGTATCCGAGCCGAGTTGTTAACACCGCGAGAGTGATAGCGCGAGAAGATATCTAAGGTTTATAGGAAAGCGTTAATAATATTATCGTTGACAAAGCTAGGGCTCCGGATCTTCGTAAGGCCATAAAAGTCCTTTACCGTTAGTGTAATAGTTCCGTTGACCCCAATAGAAGTTATAACCTTCTCGTTCTTATTCCTCTTCTCTAGCTTGCCCGAATAATACGTGTTAATCTTGCGGTTAATGCGTATCTTCTAATATAACGTTAGAGGCTAGACGGTGATAATGGCGGGCGGCATATCTTGCGCTGCGAGGTTTGAGCGACTATTTTATTAGAAGGGGTCTTCGACGTACGTTTAACTTCTTGAGCAAGCAGTCTTAACCGCATTCCTATAGGAGTGTTATCTCTGTCTATTGTCAAGTCGATAAGCTAAGCTAGCGGATTTTCTGCTGGAGTACGTGAACGGCGATTAATCTTATCGTTAGACTCGTCTATTGTAAGGTTGTAAAATTCTTTGTTAGACTCTGGTGACATCTCGTATATAGTAGGGGGCAGTTGTTATTCTGAGCTTGGGCCAGAGAGGAAGCTCCTTTTTATCGATAGAATTGAGGATAAGGGAATGAAAACCGCTGTCTTGGGACAATATTAGCAATCAATGAAGTGTAGCGCCTTCATATTCCAGTAGTTCGACACAAAGCTTCGGGGAAAGATTCGCTTAAAAGAAGTTGTTTTTTTCGTACAACGAACGAGGACTTCCCCGCATCCCGCTAAGCCAATCACTCTCGCTCTCAGCCTCGCCAGATTTGAGGTGCACGGTCCAGGCGCCGCTTTCAACGTCTATAAAAGTCGCGCGCCCCCACTGCTCAACTATCGTTCTTGACTTAACATTGATCAAAGTCTGCATATACCTTTTCTAAATTTCCTTTACACTATATACTAGGTATGTAAACAGCCCCCTCCAAAACACCTTTATAAATTCTTCTTTATGGTTCATGCCAGTAATTCTTGCAAAATTCGCATTTATAATGCCTTGTGGACCGGCCGGGAGCTTGAGTTAACTCTTTGCACGTCTTACTATGGCAGATCTCGACGGCATCATCGTTCTTATGTTGGCACTAGTAGAATTTCAGCGTGTTTTCAGTAGGAGGAGAAAGGTATGGAGGCAGTACGTACTATATGGCAGATCCAATACTTCTCCGGATTTGCTAAGATCCTAGAGCTTTCCCGAATGCTAGAGAGGAGTTTCGTTTTTGAAGAGTTAAGGCATTGTCCGCGGCCCTGTTCCTACAGTCAGTCACACTTTTCATTCAATATTAATATACTGGGTATATACTGGCTCGGCGAATCTTCATCGGGTATTACCTGTTTTCGCCATTGTCGCTCTTGGCCTTGGTGGATTAAGGTTTTTTTTGAGAAACTCTGGCCATGTTGGGCTTGTGTTATATTAGTAGCAGTCTACCAAATATCCACAGAGCCAAATACATGCCGCTCATGTCCGATAGTGTTATAAATCGATTTAGTACTCAAGAGGACGACCATATATATCATAACCTTTCCCCTAACGAGACTTCAGGATTCCCTCTTGAAAATGGCTATGGCTCAGTTCTTCAAAGGAAGAAAGCACTCTCTTGCACTCAGCGCATGTCCAAGTCGACATAGACATAGAGGTTGAGTAAGATGAGCTGTGAATTTTATAGACTGGAGCTATTCTGCCAAAAGATTTTTTGAATCGAGAGTAAATATACAAGGCGGGGCCGAGCCTTTATACCTTTGTCACTAATATGACTCGGTTTGTTTGAGTCTAAGTTGGGCGACTGTAGAGCTTAAAACTGACCGGTTTAGAGGAGAGCCCAAAGACGGTAGTAGCACCCCATACGAGAGCATTAGCGAGAGCTAACAATTATAAATAATATGAAACTGTTGCTTGGAGGCAGGGCACATAGTATTATTCCAGGTTGAGGGCGGTATCATAATAGTGAACTGAAGCTTGAGGGTGATCCTCTAAAATATACAAGCAATTATTTGAATATATTTCCTCTGTAAGATTTCACTCACTAGTTGGCCGTTTATCTCGAACGTACAACTAGACAATCTAAGCACGATTCATACTCATGTCCACAGATAATACAAGCGCTATTCCTGTCCCAACCTTGCTTAGCATTATATTGACAGCAGTATCTCCTGGCCCTTTGGCGAACGTTTCGGCGTACCTAGTTATTCTTTCTCTATGCTTCTGCCTCCTTAGTCGCCTTTCGTTCCACGCTAATCTCTTTGCCTATATTATCGTTACTTTTCCTTTTGCTTAGAGTCGGATTCGGAGGGGCTTGGAGACGATTCGGCATGTTTATCTACTCGCAGATAGTAGTAATTAGTAACGTATTACAAAACTACTGCTCCTGCCTTACCGTTGAAATTAGGATCTCCGGAGCGTTCTTCTATAGTTACCCTTTGATCGAGATAAAGCTAGATAGGTATATAATAAAAGATTGCAGAGAACCAAAAACCGATGAAAGTGAGGAAGAACAGCTGAGTGACTTCTTCTAAAGTCCACGAATTTAAGATAGGCATAACAACAGAAGTGAATTTTATTTATAAGGAAGGATTCAGCTTCTTATAAATAAATAGCACCGCACTATTTGAGGGGCCGAGTCTTGAGATTCGGCTCCTTTAAGCACTACATTATACCCAGGAGCATCGCACACCAATTAGGGGGTGAAGTAGGATTAACGTGACTTTTATATCAAGGTTGGGTCCTAGGTAGCTTGTTTGTCTAATTCCATTTCAATCAGACTATAGATAAAGATACTAGGAAGAATATTCATATTATATACAAGATCTAGTTAGTTGCACTTATCCCTCAAGCACTATTATTCTTTAACATCCGCTTCCAGTAAACATTTTTCAAGATTTCCTCTAAGATTAGGAGTATCTCAGACAAAGAGGCTGCTTTCTGCGTATACTCCACATAACGAGTTAATACATTTTCCCATCTGGGAAAGTCGAACTCTATCCTCCCGAAGCAAACCTCGTATAATACATTCGGCTTGCGAAATTCCAAGGTTATAAAGCACAGTAAAGCCTGCTGAGTCTGCGAGAGGTTTTGAATTATACAAGAGGCCGTCTGAAAGAGGTTCGCTGGATTTCGAGCTAATGCCAAAGAAACCACTAACGCCTGAATAGCTTTGAAAGCCCCTGAATATATCTGGTCTTTGGCGAGCGGACAGGAACAATTCTTATAAGTATTAGATTTGAAGCAGAACCTTTTTGATAGCACCTACTGTGTTGATAGGTAATTCTCTCCGGTCTGCTTGAGTATCCCTTATAAGAAATTTCGTGTTGCTTCCAACATTCTCCTTCTAAAAGTTAATAAACATATTGTATCTTGTGTCTAGGCTGACTTACGATAAGACCATCCCAAAGGATATAGAGCTTTTCTACTGTCAGGTCTCGCTTGAATAAATCCTTCGTTGCCCTTAGATCCTCCTTCTCGGTGTCTGTCCTTTCGATGGCAAAGCGATAGGTCGACCATTGCTCATGAAGTATTTGCTTTGCACACCACAGAAATTGACCTTGCCCGGAGGAAATGTCACAAAACGTGATACCACGATTGCAAGTGCTAATCGTGTATTATATACTGCCCCTCACCGCCGCTCTCTTTTCCGTGACACATCCCCCAGAGGGCCTGCGCAAACATCCTATAGCCGGTCCTCTAAAATAAACTATGCACTCTTAACCTTACTGCCCAAACTAGTTAGGCTTTAGGGCGAGTTATCTACCGTATAGAGAGACGGATTCTATAATAGCAAAGTATAGGAGAGAATAAGAAATCTAGGGGATTAACTAAAGCATAAAGCCTTTAATCAAGAGGCAATTAGAGCCAAAATACTAAGGAGAAGCTATAGAGAGCCCTTATAAATATACCGATAAAGCATAAAATCTTTGGTTTAAGACGAGCAGCTATAAAGTGCACCCGGAATTTAAGGAGCTATAAAGTGCCCTTATAGATATTATCGCGGAGAGGTGCTATAAAGAGCCCTTATAAACGAATATAATAATAGGAGGAGCTAAAAGTGCCCTTATAAATAATATATATAAGCCGGGGAGAGTTCTAATAGCAAAGGAATATCTTTATAAATTAATAAATAACTTATCTTTACCTAATACGAATCTATTAACTAGAATACTAAATGTTAATAGATAAAATAAGGAAGGATAGCAAATATCTCTTAACTTTAACTTATAATAACTATAAAGATTAGTTCTATTATACGAAAGTTAAGATTAAGGGAAAAGGAATATTCTTTGCAATTAAGAATAATAAAATTAAGTATGCTTAAATCTAACAAGAGGGAGACTTTAAGGGTACTAATATTATAGGAACTAAGGGCACTCTTATTACTATACTTATTACCGCTACTAGAAACGAATTCGATAATAATAAAATCGATACTCTTACTAGCAAGTACTAGTATATAAGCAGATTATAAAATATAAATAAGGCAAAGAAATAGGACCTAGTAAACGCAAAGGCCTTAAAGATAATACTAAAGGGACTCGGAGAGGATAATGCTATACTAATCGACGAGTATAAGACTACAAAGGTAGTTTAGACTTAACTTAAGCTTAAGTATAAGAAAACTAGCATATCTACTATTAACTAATATATAATAAGCCTCTAAAACTTCTTATTTAATAAGGATATTAATATTAATAGCTTATAAACTAAGCTAAAGGAATATCGATATAATTTAACTATTATAGATAGCGCTATAAAGATAGTATACTTAGACTAAGCCTTGCTTCTTATATTAACTTTAGCTTTCCAAAAGTAAGGTTAATATATAATAGTTATTAATAGTTTCCTTACTTAGCAAAGCCT
>JAPZPB010000823.1:0-13271 GCA_037952635.1 Bryoglossum gracile | reverse complement strand
AACTATATATAAAGCTAAACTATATATAAAGCTAAACTATATATAAAGCTAAACTGCTTATAAGACTAAATTGCTTATAAGACTAAACTGCTTATAAAGCTAAGAATTATTATTGCAAATAAGAGCAGGCAATTAAGAGTATATAATATGCGAATAGCAATTGCAAGCGTGGTATTATGTTTTGCAATAATTATATAATTATATATAGTTATACAAAGGTGAAAACTAAAGTATAATAGCTATATTAAGAAAATATTAATTCTTTGCGCAAATTATAATTATATAAAAGTATTTTAATTTCTTTATAACTTATAGCTATAATTTACTTTTATATAAATATTGATTTCTTTTATAAATTATAGCTATAACTGCTTTTTAAAGCAAGTTTTACTTTCTTATATAAAGTATATTTATATATTAATTCTTTGCGCGAATTATAGCTATAATTTTATTTCTTTATATAAAGTATAGCTAGTTTGAAGTCTTTTAACCTTTAGTTAAACTAAATTTGCTTTGCGAAACCTGGGCTTATAAATTATTAAAGCAATACCCTTATATAGACTATATAATAATACGCGGGATTATTTACTATAAGCAAGTTATAAGTTAAATAAATTATATTTAATTAACTTTTAAAGCAAAAGTCTTTCTTGCATACTTATATAATAGACTAATTACCCTTAGCGTAATCTATTTAAACCTTTATATCTACGCTGAACTACTTAATTCCTTAATAGCATTATCTATTATAAGCACCGATTTTGGCTTTAGCCACTTGCTATATAAGGGCAGCAGCTGCTTAATAAACTCCTCAAAGAATTCGCTATCTATAGTTCCCTGGAAGATGCGACTAAAAATCACGCTATCTATTATATACGCTGGCAATATTTGGTATCGCTACTCACGTTGAAATCGAGCAATTTAGACAAGAGTTGTCCTAATAGGAGACTAGCTAGTCCGCCGGAAACTAATACGTTTATCGCAGCCGGACTTATCTACGAAGACAAAGTGCTCAGGGGAGAGACCCGAAATTTGGTATAGATAGATAGTGGTCACGCAGATCCGCATTCTATCCATTTGCAATGCGACGAATTTGCTTCTTAGTCCAGCCCCTCGACCGTAGCGCTCTTCCAATACTAGAAGCTATTACAAGTACATCGAACTCGTCCACTAGAAAGAGGATCATTTCGGACTGATATAGCCCAGGCTTTTCTAGTAAATGTTCACAAGGGGCATCTAACATAGCAGGTGTAATGTTTCCTTTCGCCTTTCGCCCTCCGCCGTTTCGAGGGGCTTGAGGGGCGCCACAATATCGAATATTTGAGCGTACCCTTCGCACGCCGCGAGTACTACAGTTAGCTGCTGTTGAGATCTGAGAATCAGTAAACAATCCGCTTGAAAGTATGCCCGTGATTAAAGCAAGTTGCGACTTCGCAAGATGTGGCGCCATTTCTGGATGCTGCCGCTGTTGAGCAGGAAGAGTTGTCACAGCGTGCCTCAAATTACCAGAAGCCAAAGCCGCGACTTGAAACCTTAGGCCACACCGCGGCAGAACGACCGGGATAATTGAGGGGTAGTAGCTCGGAACGGGAAAACTCTTTTCCGTAGGCGCGGCAGTTTCCACTTGTTGGTTCCCAACGACAACATCAACAGAACTACCTCCCTTCTCGTGTAGCTTGTCCAACATCAACTCCCTATCATGAGCACACAATTACTGCAAATTACGCCTCCCGAAAGCTTTACGAGCTCACCACCAACGCCTCCTGCGACCGAGGAGAAAACCGTGCCATCCATCTCTCGCATTATAGCAGAGGTGAGACAGCATAGAGCCGGGAATTGCCAACCTGCTGGCGAACACTGGCTTAGGTTTTCGTTAGATGTTTATCAGTACGAAGAACTTCAGCGCCAGCTCCGAAAAGAAAACCTCTGGGATCACTACGAACACAAACTTCGGTGAGTACGGAGTGTTTTGCTGCTGCTTGGCTAATGCGAGGGCAGACACGATTACTTCCCACTAGCCAAAATATATGTCCTTCGGATGCCCGGTTCATTGCACGAAAGCCTCGGATCTTACATCACGCAAGAGCTTCTACGCCAGTTAGGCACAATTGCCCAAGGCAGCAGTCCTTCGGCGCTATTTGCAGGAAACATAGAAAATAGTGCGTCTGCGGAAATAAACTTTGAGGATACTGAATACGGTTCACATCAGCCAGACGCCTCATTCCAACACTTTGAGGCACAATATCCAGGTGTCATCTTCGAACTGTCCTATTCACAAAAAAAGAAGGATCTTTCACGTTTAGCACACGAGTATATTCTTGGGTCAGATGCCGATATTCGTGTGGTAATTGGCATCGACGTGGAGTATAAAGGAAGCAAGAAGGCATCTGTCTCAATCTGGCGTCCACATATTGAAGTCAATGATGCTGGAGAGAAGGAATTATCTGTTGTGCAGACAACTACGGACCAGGTATGTTCCCCATGAATCACTGACAAAGTGTAGCCTATCTAATACATCTAGCTCTTCCGCGACGATATAGGAAACCTTGTTCTTGATCCTCAAGCGAGCCTGCAGCTACTACTAGAGGAATTCGGTACTGAAGCTTTCGCTGCGAAATTCCCTGGTCTTACCGAAGCCATACATATCTCCGCGGAAACACTATTTACATTCCTCGAACGTGCCGAAGTTAAAGCGAAGAGAGTGAAGCAAGGCGAAGGCCTAACCAGGAGCACCAAACCCTGGGTGAGAAAACGGCGCAGGGACAGTACCCCACCGGAGCAGCTTGAATCAGACCGGGAGGGCAGATTCGCAGAGGAGGAGCAAAGGGCAGCGAAGAAGGCTATGAGGGACGACGTTTCTTACAAGGCCAGCTCTTCAGACGTAGATTTGGAATAATGTATGCTCTATCTCTTTATCGTGAACACGGATATGCGTGAGGAGATCTTGTAGGTAGTGTAAGGTAGACCTTATGAAATTTAAAGAATTGACTAGACCGGTCGTTCGTCCACTTTATATTTATCACATCTCATTCATTAAGCGACTCATCGTCAAGGAAACGCCTGTCTGCTGCCAATAATGTCCCGCAACTGTTGGCTCACGGCTACTTCCATATCAAGTCGCCCTTTCACAGCTCCATTAAAAAAATCCAAGAGAGCTGAGCCTTAGCGCTCCAGACCCTGGCTCATTGCGAATATTACTGCATTGCGAAGCTGGTTCTCGGCTTCCCCAAAACGGCCTATACCTCCCTAGTACTTATCTTTAGGCGGGAGTTCTAGTAACATAAGGTTAGCCACTAGCAACTTCTGAGCTCCGTGACACAAAAGTCTTTATAGACGCTCCGCATAATCTTGCTGAATTGTTCTACCTGGGCAAGCTATCGTAAACTATTACTTTAGTATTTAAGGGGGAGGAGTTGTCTCTATCGTCATCTAGATATATCAGCTTGATTTTATGTCGAGGGAGAATAAGCGGACCTGTGAAGATGTTTGCTCTAATGCCTATATAATGGCGATGTTTTCTTCTGGTGGAGGAAGCAACGCTGCGAGGTTGGCTGCTATAGGAAGCGTCCAGTGCCGTTATCGTGAACGTGACCACTTGCCACACGATTCACGCTGTTCAGCTTGTTCGATTTGTAGAGAACGGGCCTTGGTAACATCCGCCGCAGATTCCTTTGTGTATCCCTGGCTGGTGGATTCGCTGAAGCTAATAGAGCACTTAGACATAGTAAACATGGACTAGCCGTGCAGTTCTGAAATTTGCTGGTTCTGAAGGAGCGTCGGCTCTGTAAGCGGCTGGTTCCGGCAAGCCCAAATACTACACGAGAAACATAGTTTGACAGTTCTTTGAGGACACCTAGCAACCTATCTAGCACTCCGCAGGCAAGCAGGCTTCGCCTCCGGTTGTCGGTAGCATTTAGCGGTTGTGGAGTGCAAGTCCGGGTCGGAAAACGCCATCAGAGGCACTACAGGCAAGCCGATTGTGTCGATTTCCAGATTCTTTTGCCACATATATTGGATCTTATCATGGATGACCGGGTAACCAAGAACCTTCCACAGCTTCGTCCGTAAAATAAACCAGTCAGACTCGTAATCGTCAAAGTCAAGCCCGGGCTCACTCATTGACATCTCTTCATCAGCACTCATACCATCTCCTTCTGATTCTTCGTCCAGATCTGACATTTCTTCATCGGCATCCACTCTGGCCCTGTCTCCTTCCGAGTCTTCGTTCAAATCATCTTCTTGCATATAGTAGACATTCGCTAGACATAGCATTCCTCGGAAATTTGGGAATAATCTGCGCCAGTCCGCGTTATAGGTGCGGGACTTTGCAAGTGGTGGGGCTCGATGCCACGTGATTTTCTCAGCAATCCGATACTGGCCGAAAACACCTAGGCTGAAGGGTGAAAACAAGACAATGTCAAGAAGCTCAAGCTACTTGGAGCTCTTACATAGCTTACGCCAGGTTTTCGAGCTGGAAAGCAGTAAAGAATCCTGCTTCGATAGCACGATCCACAGACCTAGTGCGCCTGACCTTGTCCGGCGTAGCGCTGAATGATGCTCCCTTGCGATTGCGATCCCCAACTTTTCTTCATGTGTTGCCGCAATACCTGTGGGTTTCAGGGTCGCCAGAGTCCTTGCTTCCATGCCAAATGCTACAGTTTCAGGTTCTACACAGTGTCGCCAAAGTTCCTGGCTACTACCAGTTATAGCTTTCAACCCCCCATCCTTGAAGAACGACGACGAAAGGATCGCACGCTAAGTATTATGATGGAGAGGCTGAAGGCCTCCTGGGCAAAGAGACTCCCTGATGAATTATGCCGAATAATCGCTGGTTTTCTTGTACGGGAATGTGCAGTTATCACTGCCCAAGAACTGGCGAATGAGGATAGCGAAATTGATTCTGTTGTTGACCTTTCCCATAACGTGTACGCTCACTATGTTATGATCGATGGTATCCGCTATATTCGAAGCCTACGAAACTCTTCTCGGTCGGCAACCAAGCCGAGAGAGACGCTTCTGCTTGACGCTCAAACCGCACGCAACATACGGAACATTTACATTGGAGAAGATCATCTCGGCATTAGGGAGGTACGGTTGTCTTCGTTTAGTACTATAGAGTCCAAGTCCGACCTGAGAATAGCCGGACTATGGTGGAGACAACTTTCTGAGCCTTGCGGTATCTCAAAGATCAAGACAAGAATTGATGTAAGTTCAAGGAAAGAGTTGTCGCGCTATTAAAAGAAGTTAATATCAAGCAGGGATTGAAACTCAGGGATCTCGTTGGCAGTAAGGACCAGAGTATCACTACTCCTACCCGCATTTATTGGCCGGTTCCTGCACCTACTGCGACAATTATTGACCTCGCGACCCTCCAACGCCCGCTGAACGAACCAAATGGCCTTCGGATGTCTTTTTTCGAATGCAACGTGGCACGCACAACAGGATACTCTGTGGCTACAAATGGAACAAGCACTGCCACCATACAAATGCATGACCAGAACATTGATCTCTCGTTTTATAAAGAAGTCGATTCCTCCTTTAGCTAGTCAATGGTTTGGATATATATGCCTATTAACGAAGGCGAATATGTGACGGAGATTTGCAGGCGCTTCGGATTTAGGCATATTAGTTTGGACTCCCTTGGATTAATAGTAAGGAAATGATAGACCACAATCAACTTACGTTGCTAAATTAAATATTTCTAGTTTACCACTAATCGAGGACGAACCACTTTATTCTGATCCTACATGCTGCCGCCATCTTCGAGTGCCGAGTATCACATTGATCAGATTTATAGCCCATTAGAGACTCCATCGCGAATATATTTCAACGAGTGGGACTCGGTATTAGCGGGAAACGAAATCAAGTTTCTAGGCTTTGAACGCACTCAGCTACCAATACCACGGCCTTACCCAAAGTCGCTTATTCCCATATCGTCATGCCCTCAAACGACATACAACGAACCATGGTTTTACTCTTTTTGTTCTATGGAAGATGTTATAGAAATTACCCTTTGCATTGACAAGACCGCCTGCCATAGACCTATTATCGGCATGCTTCTCCGCTATAGAAACGAGCACCGAGCCTATGTAGGACAGTTCCGCTTAGACTAGGTGCGCAGGCCCATTAAAGTCAACCAAGCGGAAAACCTGCATATAGGAATTCAAAAAACGAAAATAGGATACCCGTACGTTGCGGATATCAATGTGCATTCCCCTGCTAATCGCAGCTCTATATCCTGGCTCGATGTTTCATGGAATGGATTCTTAGAATGGTCGTTTTCTCATCGCCAATATAAACTGTATTATAAC
The DNA here is from genome assembly GCA_037952635.1 of Bryoglossum gracile. Classification (NCBI taxonomy): domain Eukaryota; kingdom Fungi; phylum Ascomycota; class Leotiomycetes; order Helotiales; family Bryoglossaceae; genus Bryoglossum; species Bryoglossum gracile. Next base: position 6,960 of record JAPZPB010000823.1, on the reverse strand, counting down.
GGTAATTAAGCGCTATCCGTCCTCTGCTTGATAGTCTTCGTAAGCTCATAAGCACCGTCCGTATCAGCATTGATGTAGTGTTGTCTATCGGCCCGGACAGTGGTACCATGCATTAGTTAAAGGGTGGTAGTATCTCTTTCGACAAGCCAAGCGCGAAACGAGACGCCAACCGTAGTTATTGCATAAATCCATAACAAGTTGTCAGCTGCTGTGCACCGCAGAGCTGCATCTAGTGCTTGAGTCTCTACTTCCAAAACACTACCAGTTGGCCGTTTGAATTCGACCCAGAGCAAAGCCGTGAAAGTATGGTGATCGGGGTCGTATTTTTTCACCATGTTGACTAGTCTTCTTGAACCGTCTGGAGACGATTCAGCCGTCACGGAGTATGTGTCCACCTCGTGAAAGGCCCTCTAAAGATATGCCTGCCAAAATGCCGATGATATGTACTTAATGTCTTGCTTAGCTTCTTTATAATGTTTTCGTAAAAGACCGTGTCGGGGAATAATACTTAGGTTGAATATTCGATCAGATCACTTGCGAAATATATCTATGCAACGTGGACGTCGGCAACCTTGAATTCATGAAATAAGTCTATAGGAAAGCTACTGATCAATGATTAGGCGGGGTTATATCTCCCAGCACGCGAATAAGTGGGGTGCTGACGGATTCTACTTTTGATCCGTCGCACAGACTGGATTACTAGCCACGGGAACTACTATAGTATAAACCCACTACCAGGGGGTGCAGGAATACATGGCACGGGCCATTTCTAAGCGAGCGTGATAATCTTAAAAAACTCACCATATAAACAACTCTCTAAACACGCAAAATAGCACTAATTATATGCTCGTAGAGGCTCTAGACTCTTCCCCCTTAAAGATTAAGAGGCCCTTAAGTTAATATTATCCAAAAATCTAGGTTCTTTAACGCCTAGGATATGCGCAACCTTTGTAAACTAATTTAAGTAATTTATAATAAAACAAATACTATAAAGAGCACTGCGCGTCGCTAGCTTAAGCAATATGCTTAAATAGGCAGCCTAGCTTTATATTATATAAAGAAGCTATTAAATCAACTTAAGAGGAAGTTAAAAGTCTTAGATAAAATATATAAAATACTTATTTTGCTATTCTAAAAACCCCGTTCGAGATTAGCTATATAAAGCCTAAATCGAATATTATAAATTATTTATTAAAGCACGCTAATTGAAGATATGCTTAAAGCAAGCTATAAATCGGGGTAAGAGGTCTGAAATAGCATATATAAAGAAGAAGATTTCGGTTATAAATAAGAGGTTATAAATAGATTATACCGCGAGCATAAAGATAAGTTAATAAACGATTTCTAGCAATTTATTTATTATATTAACGAAATATTTATTAATTCCTCTTTTATTACTTAAGGGTATATTCTACGAGATAAAAGGCGCTATATAAATCTAGAAAATATCTAGGAAAAAGGGGAAAAGATAAGGGTAAAACTATATATTGCTATATAAGTTAATTAGTATAAGAAGGCTGAGAAACTAGAGTTTTATAATAACGAAGAAGAGTATACGCAATGCTTATAACGCCTTGCTAAGCCTAGAAGCCGAAAGTATAAGTCGAAAGAAGAGTTTAACGCAAAAATAAGAGAATAAAAAGCTCTTTTCCCTTATACGCAAGTAATAAAGCTTAAAGATAATAGAATAACGCGAAGGTATTATATAAAGCGTCTTTTGCTAGTATATATTACTACTATTTAATAAACACGTCTATAGGACTTTAAACCTTAGGTTTTATAAGAAGTTAATAACCCCTTTTATAGCAATAGCCCTTGCTTTCTTTATAAGCTTATAGCTAAGCTAAAAGACGATAATTAAATCCCTTGTATTATATACCCGCCTTAATCGCCTAATTTTAATCTAATTAAGGTATACTAGAATATTTTAAAGATATATATACACAAGAGGATATAGAGGACGCTTAAGGAGCTAGAGGCAATCTTATAAAAAAAATAAAACAAGATTATAATATACAAAATCCGTGCGCATATTATAAAGATGCCCTAGCAATGCCGCGACCTCGTAGAATACGATAGAAAGCCTCTTAAGAGCGAGTTATAGTAACTACGTATATAATAGTGAAAAAATAATGATTTTTTAGTGTTTTTGGCTAAACTGGTCCGTGCTACGTATTCCTGCACCCCCTGGTGCACAGGAAAAATATGCATCCTGAGATATTGTGCATGCAGCCAGATTAGGTTTGCGTTCCAAAGAAGGATAAGTAAAAGCTGTCATGGGGGGAGCAGAAGGATGTACAGAAAGGATAGCAAGGTTTGAGGGCGCCGAAGGGATTAATGACAGGCTGCCGGCACCTTCGAATGATTAAGAATCTGGCATATGCAGTGAGGGTTTACCTAGACTATAAGTCTGGTTGAATCTTATTGTTTGCGCCCCAAATAAACAGCTCTTCCCCCTGCCATACGCACGCCGACATCTCCCTAGAGCAAATCAGATGGAATGAACTTTTTCATTATCTAATATCCTTACATTTCTTATTTGTCCGCGGATCCTCTTTCGCTGTATGAATTTAATGGCCGGGATAGTTGTCAAGATTGCCCCACGCAATAACCAGCCTTTTGAATTCGGTGAGCTGTTCTTGAGGGATCTCGGCTTGTGACCACAACTCCTAGTCCTTCTCTTGACAGGGACCACAACTTGCTTATCTGTAATGTGAGGTTGCTGCTAATGTGTTCCAACTGAGGGGAATCCCACAATTTTTTCTTTCTAAGTTCGAAGCGGCAACCATTTTTGTCTTCACCAACATTGCGAAGGGGCTAAATTTGGAGCTTGGTTCCTGAAATATAAGGATGGCTTATGTAAACCAATAACCTGTGGAAAACCAGGACTTTTCTCCTCCCGAAAACCTCCTTGTAAAACTTCAGCCAGACCATGTATTCCGCCACTCAATACCGACCCCCCAATGTCGATACTCTCCAGCGTGTGGAACTACGGCGAACATTTGGCGGCATTCCACTCGGTCAAAAGTGGTCATTAAGGCTCCTGTGGTGTGTTATTGGGAATCCGGCGAGTCTGGGGAGCTGCAGAAAAAGTTCTCCAACAAAACAAAGATTCTCGAGATACTAGGAGAACATAGAAACATTGTGCGGTATAAGATAGGCCCTCTATTATCTCCTTATCTAGCTTGAAACTGATATTACCAGGTATTTAGGGCTTCTCGACCCGTCGAAACCTGCGAGGGGCCTTCTTTTTGAAGAAGCTGGCAATGGAGACCTGCAGCAATATCTAAACACTTACGGCGATACAACCGACAACAAACAAAAGCTTCTGTGGTGTGAAAATGCCGCGGAAGGTTTGTCATACTGCCATAAACTTGGAGTCCGTCATTGTGACTTACGCCCTGACAATCTTCTTATAGATGAAGATTTAAACATCCGCATCTGCGATTTTGGCGGCTCAACATGTGGTGAATTAGATGGCGGCGATCTTCCGGATTTCGGCTTCTTTGATCCGCGAGACGAGGACGTGTTCAGCGTGAGTGAATCCATGGAAGTCTTCGGGCTGGGCTCTATCATGTACTCCATCATGACGGGACATCGACCACATGGTCCATCTGTATTCAAAAGCTCTGAAAGCATCGTGGCTTACGGAGCAAAGTTTGAAGATCTCCTTAGGCGGGATATTCTCCCAGAAACCAAGGACATCGTGGTCGGGGAGATCATTCGTAATTGCTGGGAAAAGAAGATATCAACTGTGGAAGATGTTTTAGCACGTCTTCAATCTCTCAAAATATCTCAGACAAGTCCTATCTAGAATTCAAAGCACCTCGTTGTCAAGATACAAATAAAACTGATGTTCGAACTACAGCTAGTATTTTACTATCGACTCCTCTTCTTATATCCAACTGCATTCCTCCGCCTATGAGCTACAAACTTCAAGATCAAGGATAGGTGAAAAAGCTACAGGTTACATGCTATATCATCCGAAGACATCCCTGAACCGTCCAGCTTCTCATGGTATCATCCCAACTCAGCCTGGTAGTATATCAGCAGAGTGCAGAAGAGCATTCAGAGGCATGGAGACGTACGCAACCTGGGCATTTCTCTCTCTTTCGAGCGGCCCCTAGATGTTGAGGATTCTCATTCTGTGCCTTGCATTCTGGGCTGTTGCGGTTTCCGCAGTCTTGAGTACAACACTCCTCAACACGATGGCCGCAAGTGTAGATATAGGTTACGACGGTACGAGCGCACATGCTAGAGAAGTTTAGTCCCTGTAGTGAGAATAGGCCAGTGAATCTCACATGTCTAGTTAAGCCCTTATTCTGAAGTCGAAGGTGTCGTTTTGAGATGCGGAAAGGGCTGGGTTGGTAAGGAAACGGTGGAATTTCTACTTTGATGAAGACGATTTCTTGCGTAAGGTGAAATCTGAGTATAAATAGTAGAATCCCGTGGTGGTACTATCGCCAGTGCAGAACACATCGAGATATTTAAGGGTCGAGTCTGGCTCCTTCGCAGTGATATCCTCCACACCTTTACGCACGCCAGGGTCAAGATGATTCAAGTCAGCAGGGCGTATACATGAGCAATGATGGTATCTGCCCTGCAGCCACATCCGGAAACGGTTGAATCGGTACAGTAAATTGGCGATCCCTTGACAGTTACAAATAGTCTGCTGGCGTGGCTTCAACTAAAGCACGAATTAGTTATCTTTTCAGGTAGCGCCCTTGTTTTCGGCCACCACAACTTGTGATCCCCCCATTGACAGAGACCACGACTTGTGATATTACCCACATTTTTACTGTATACAGCTACTATATCACAACCTGTGATCCCTCCATCGACGAGGACCACAACTTGTGATATTCTCAACATCTCTATAGCTACCACAGCTTGTGATCCCTCCCTCGACAGGATCACGTCTTGTGGCTGCAGTCCAGTAGAATCACAGAAACCCGCATCTACCGATTATCCCAGGCTCAGCTCCTGTAGCTCAGCGTAACAACAATGCTAAACTAAGCGAAACATTTACGGAACGAGAATACTGTATATGAGGCACGTTACTTTGCGCTTTGTTTAAATAATAAAAATACAAAAACAGTTTGCTATGCCTCAAGCATGCACCTTCTAAAAAGGTACCGCATTAAGACCTTCTATGTTGGATTACTAGACAAATTACACTGCTTTATAGCGAATCGATATTCTACTAATATTTCTTCTAACATCGTCCTATTAATATATACCTTTCTCCGCATTATTTAATTAAGGGCACTATTTAGAAAGAGGTTAATTAGTTAGAATCAGGTTTTTGCTTATAAGCTATAAAAGATATTAATAAAACTTTTGCAATACTCTATTTTAATATATTATTTATCTTTGCTTTATTTATATAATAAACCAATAAAGCTTTTATAATTATCTAGGAGCGTGTATTATATCTTAATTATAAGTTGCTAGCTGTTAGAAAACACGTGAATTGCATATATATAAGTGCTTTGTCAGCTATGCAAATCTTATATTAAGACTATTTATATATATTTAATTTATTATTAATAATTCTATTACTTCTTAAGAAATCAAAAGTCTTAAACGCTTTACTATTATTATTTACCTTTTATTAACTATATAACTAGTTTTATTAGCATTTTCTAATATTATAAAAAATAGTAAAATATTTTTAATTATAGTTAATTGCTTTGCCTTTTTAGGCTAAAAGATAAAGTTCTAGTTAATTAAGAAAAGCTTTATTATATAATTGAATAAGAATAATTATATAATATTAATTATATAAAAAGTATAATATATTAAAGGGCAGGAAGGCTAACTTAAATAAATATATATAAGATAAGTAGATATTAAATAGTGCATTATATTAAATTATTCTATATAATTATAATAGAATTAAGTAATATATATCTACTTATTTCTACTAGTTTTACTTAGTGCTACTTAGAATATCCTAAATCGATAATGCGTATAATATACTCTATAATTATAATATATGCTTTGAAGCTATAACTAATACTTTATAATAAGTATAATATATTTTGAATATTATATCTAATATAAGTATAATATATCCCTTATTCTATATAATATCTAAGAAAATATAAGGTATAAGTAAAAGGGAAATAAGAAATAGAATATAAGTTAAAACTATTATATTAGTTATTAATTATTAATATAATAAAATAATACTATTTACCAAATAAACTAAATTTAATTAGTTTAAGTAATTTAGTAAAACTATTAGCAACGTTATTATTTATTAAATACTATGCTATATAAATATAGTTCTTAGTAATATTTTTATAGCAAGAATAGTATTATATATTAATATGCTTTATATATTAGTATAATAGTAAGTTCTCTATTAAGCATAGTAATCTATAATTATTCTTATAAAAAATGACTTATATATAATCTAATTAATATATTCCTAGTATTATAAGAAATTAATATAACTATAAAGCTTTCTTTATTGCTTAGCAAAGGTTATAATATTTCGCCTTTATGCTAGATAATGCTATAGTAGTTTATTATATAGACTTATATAAGATAATTTACTAAAAAGAAGATATATATTAAGAATAGAAGCCTAGTAAAGGTTATAATCCTCTAGACTTTATACTCGCGGGAATAATGGAGGCAGCGGCGGTTAAGTAAAGAAGGTATATTATATTAAGTAAGGGCAAGGAGCTCCTTAAGTATAAGTTGACTAGTTATATGCCCTAGCGACTATACCTATTATTTCTAATACTCTTACTTAAACCTAGGCTATATATAATATTATATATAATACCTAGTTAATTAAACCCTTTTTAAAAATCAATGCTAAAGGAGTAAATGCAATATTCCCACTGCCTTATAGTTCCCCTTTGCTCTTAACTCTCTAGAGCAAGGAGTGCTATATAAGACGACGCAGGGTTATAAGCATTAAGAGCAGGCAAAGCAAGCAGGAGA
>JAPZPB010000822.1:0-13290 GCA_037952635.1 Bryoglossum gracile | reverse complement strand
GGCCGCACCGCGCGTTTCCTAATGCAGAATCACCGACATGAATAATACTATTATTATTAAAAATTGTTTAATTATGTTTTTACTTGTGTAAACTTTTTGTAACTGGCTTTCATTTTTAAACGAGATTGATGAATTTTTATGATTATTATATTTTCTCTAGTAAAAGTCATATAACCTGTCAGCGCACCTTTCAAAGGGTCACCTCACCTCAAATCGTTGGCCATTCGACCTATATTTTACTGCTGTCTCTCTTTCTCCCAGCTACCTCCAAGTCGGTGGTGCCGACCTCTGTTCTTGGCATCCCGAGCCCCGGCTTTTCGATGGTGTTGATTTTCGAACCGATTCCCTAATGCGAGGTTTAGATGGCCTGGAAGTTTAAGCGGAGGTTACGGGAGTAGCCTCTCTGACCGGCAATCCTCTTTCTTGGCCCCAGTCCGATGTTTCACTTTGAGTCTAGGAGCGGCAACGTTGCCTGCAGCTTATCTGTTGATTCCCTATAATACTGCGGGATTAAGAGACGCGGGGCTCGGGTCAGCACAACGTCATGTAGAACGAGATTCCTGAAAACGTAAAAGCTTGAGTGTCATGGTAGGTAAAGTCTGGTGAGTAAGTATTCCAGATCGTTACCTCCCTTTTTCTCCTCTCCCTCCCTTTGGTGAATAATTCGACGATGTATATCTTCAACATCGTCGGTGTCTGGCTTGCGATTGCCTCGCTGGCAACCGCCTCGGTCTCAACACAAGGGATTGTTGAGTTACTGCAGAGACGAATGCCAGATCATGTGGATGATTTTGAATTCCGACTTGTTGGGAATAACACTGGACCTTTCTTGACAACAGGGAAAACTCAGAATGATGAATACACCGTGTTGTCGACGACGGATGGGAAGATTCTGGTTGAGGGGAATTCATTGAGCGCTTTGAGTAGTGGGTGAGCATTATAATCGATGAAGGAAAGATCTGGGTTAATGGAAAATAGACTACACCGGTATTTGACAGATGTTGTTCACATCGACATCTTCTGGTTCATAGGAAGTCAACTCGGCACAGCACCAACAAACCTACCCACACTTGATAATCCGCTTAGTGGGTCAAGTATCGTGCCATGGAGGTATCACTTCAATACCGTAACCTTCTCTTACACAATGGCGTGGTCAACGTGGGAAGACTGGGAACTCCAACTCGACTGGATGTCCCTGCACGGTATCAACCTCCCCCTCGCCTGGGTTGGCTACGAATCCACTCTCCTCTCACTCTACCAAGACGCCGGCCTTATTGATTCCGAGATCCTCTCTTATTTTACTGGCCCGCAATTCCAAGCTTGGAATCGCTTTGGCAACATCCAAGAGAGCTGGGGCCCTGACGAGCTTCCGCTAGAATGGATCAGCCAGCAAGCCGCTTTACAGAAGAACATTACTGCGAGAATGGTAGAGTTAGGCATGACTCCCGTCCTCCCCTGCTTCACTGGATTCGTACCCAGAGCAATGACGAGGGTATTGCCGAATGCCAGTTTTGTCAACGGCTCCGACTGGGCCGGCTTCCCCGAACCCTACTCCAACGTAACCTTCCTCCAGCCTTCAGACCCAGCTTTCGCTACCCTCCAAAAGAGCTTCATTTCTAAACAACAAGAGCAACTTGGGAATATCACACACGTGTTTACCCTTGATCAATATAACGAAAACTCACCGCCCTCTGGGGACCTGGATTACCTAGGAAACGTCTCATACAACACCTGGCAATCCCTAAAAGCTGCGGACCTAGACGCTGTGTGGATGATGCAAGGCTGGCTTTTCTTCGAGCGCGAAGCCTTCTGGACACTCGATCGTATAGAAGCGTATCTCGGGGGCGTGGCCGAGAATTCAGACATGATAATCCTGGATTTGTACTCGGAAGCGCAGCCGCAATGGCAGCGCACATCGTTTTATTTCGGGAAACCGTGGATTTGGTGCCAAATCCACGGTTTCGGTGGCCAGAACGGGTTATTTGGGGAGATTTACAATGCTACTGTGAATCCTATTGAAGCTTTGGCAGAGTCGCGGGGTATGATGGGGGTGGGAAATACGATGGAAAGTCAGGAAGGGAATGAGGTGATGTACACGCTTCTTCTTGACCAAGCATGGAGCGCCAGTCCAATCGATACGTCGACATACTTTGCGAATTTCGTCAGAAAACGGTATTCCGGGAACGGAGATATTCCAAGCTCTATGTTTGAAGCGTGGGAGATTCTGCGCAAGACGGTGTATAACAACACAGACCCGAACATCGTCGGCGCCACGCGATCAATCATTGAAATCCCGCCCGCTATTTCAGGAATGCAGGAGTATTACTACGGATCAATAATCTCGTACTCGCCTGCCGACCTCGTTTCCGCTTGTGATTTGCTGTATAATGCTTCAAAGACAAATCCCGAGCTTTGGAATAATGCTGGATACCGACATGATATCGTAGACGTAACTCGACAAGTTCTGGCGAACCGATTTGTGGATCTGTATGACACGCTGGTAGCAGCATACACTGCAAATGCCACAAACGCAACGATAGCCGCGATTGGGGCGAACATCACAGCAGCGCTTACGACTATTGATAACCTGCTTAATACCACTCCCTCGTTCTCCCTCGCCTCATGGATTTCCAAAGCCAGAGCCACGACTTCCAACACCACCCTTCAGGATTTCTACGAATACGATGCAAGGAACCAGCTCACACTTTGGGGACCATATGCGACGAGTGAACTGAGTGATTATTGTTCGAGGACTTGGGGTGGACTGGTGGGCGGGTATTATGGGGGAAGATGGAAGATCTTTGTTAGTTACTTGGGAGAGGTGGTGGGAGGGGTGTATAACGCGACGGAGTTGAGAGGGAGGTATGAGGCTTTCGAGATGGGGTGGGGGATGGAGACGAGTAGTGGTGGAATGGTAAGTGCAATAGAGCAGGTGGAGGGGGAGAGTTTGCAGGATTTGGTTGGGGGTGTAGTTGACAGCTGGGAAACGTGGAAGTAGAAGAACTCGGGTAGAGATTTGAAACAGAAGAGCATGCCTCATTAGTTACTAGACACTCTTAAGAATGGACGAAATCTTGAATAACGAAATGGTTTTAACTAACCAACTCCTTCTAATTTTTTACACCATTTATATGTTCAGGTTCGCTTGAACGTTTAACACAAGATAAATATTCGAATTGAGTTGAGTACACAAACGCAGCAGAGCATCAGGTGTCCGGTGAGTATCTGGGAAAGGCCTGACAGAAACTACAGCAATATTCCCTTTATATCTTGGTATATAAGCGTTGATGAGGGATGCGTGCTCCTTTGCTACTGGTAGGACATGCCCATTACTCTCAGTCAAGCTGGCTCCTTTAGTACGCTGATATCCCACTTAGTGAGTGGCAGATATATAGAAGAATATGTTAGAAAACCTTCAACGCATCGCCTGGCTAGACCATTCGGCATGTTTTGGTTGCTCCTTCACAGTGATAGACGAGTTGACTGATCCCTAGCTGTTGATGAGGAAGTAGAATGGTTCTTCTTGAGGGAGGGACGAACTAATGCTGAGCAGCCCGAGCTTCTAACAACAAGAACGAACAATTCTAATTGCATGAATGATTGGATATAAAGACGTTTAGAAGGAAAAAAACACCAGGTATACAGCAGAGCCATCCTGCTGAATGAGGAATATTCGTCGCCCAGGTAGATTTATATGCGTTCGGGAGAAAGAACAACGTCCTGAACATCTCTACCACAAGAAACAGCCTCGCCAAGTCTTAAAATCATTTGGCCGGCTTCTATAATCTGGGAGCTGAGACACATTGATATTGTGCAATAAAGTCTTGTTGCTCTCCAAATCATGAGTTCAATCCTCGTAGGAAAGCTGAAGTTCCAAGCAACGAGATGAATTCCGCCGAAGATAGTGCTGCCGAACCACAGTCCGATAAGACTAGAGGAGTTCTCAGTGTTCTTATAGCTACCAACGACTGCATCGTTTGGGATTGCGCTGCCAGGTGTATGTTTGGTTTGCTCCCTCAAGGCGCCGACGATGGAGTTCGAAATTTGTATCCTCCAGAGGCTCTTCAGGCGCCACTTGATATCGCCTTTCCAATCCAAGTCCCTCCCATTGCGTTGCTGTACACACCTACGAGTATTTATCGTGTAAATACAAGAATCTCTAAATGCCGAAGGCTACTTGAAACACACCTTCCTATCCCGGCACCAACACTTGACCCGTGGTGACGACATCGTTCCTTCCCCAATCAAAACAGATTCAATCGTAAGCGACCCCACTACAGCTCCCCTCTATCAATCATACTCCATCTACCTCATTGCTTCACACATACATGAGACTGTACATCATACAGACCTCCTAACTCCTTTCTATGTTCACCGCGTTTATCTTGACCTCGTACAGTACAGTACAGTACCAGTGACATATATCTGCCTGCCCGCTTCCCCCGCTTACAGAACACCATAAGCAAGCAGCATTTGAATGCCCCCCCGTCTCTTTTTCAACACCGGACTTCGGCACTACATCCGTCAAGCGTCACCCCGCATTCTGCGAGCTCTACAGCCCTTTTCTACAAACCCAAGAACAATGGCTCAGGAATATAAGCTTGCCGGCCTTACGGGTCTGGATTTGAAGCCGGGAGAGAAGAGAGAGGTTGCGGTTGAGGGTGTTGATGGAGGAAAGGTATTGCTTTGCAATGTCGGGGGAAAGACCACTGCGATTGGAAACAAATGTACTCACTATGGAGCACCATTAGTGAAGGGAGTCTTGACTGGCGATGGGCGAATTACTTGCCCATGGCACGGAGGTATGTGGAATCCATATTTCGTGACGATCTATTTACTGAGGATCCCTAGCTTGCTTCAGTGCCACAAGCGGAGATATCGAGAACGCCCCCGCAATCGATGCCATTCCATCCTTTGAAATTTCTGAGAAGAATGGCTCTGTATACATCACTGGCGAACAAGAATCTATCAAGAGCAGCAGAAGACAACCAAACATCAGAATCAAGGGAATTGTCGGAACAGAGAAAGTTGTTATCGTTGGTGCAGGAACTGGAGGTTTGTGTGCAGCAGAAGGTCTGCGAGAGAACGGCTTCAAGGGCACGATCACACTGATTGGAAACGAGGGCTATACACCAATTGACCGAACCAAGCTATCCAAGGCCCTTATCTCGGACCCAGCAAAGATTGCTCTCAGGGATGAGGCTTGGTTCAAGGGTGGAGATGTTGACTTTATCCAAGACGAGGTTACCAGTGTTGACTTCGACGCCAAGAAAATCACAACTAAGGGAGGAAGCTCATACGCATACACCAAGCTAGTCCTCGCAACTGGAGGAACACCCAAGTCTCTCCCCCTCCCTGGCTTCAAAGAACTCGGCAACATCTTCCTCCTCCGAACCGTTCCTAATGTCAAAGACATCCTTGCTGCCATCGGCGAGAAAAATAAGAAGATCGTTATCATCGGTAGCTCATTCATTGGCATGGAAGTTGCCAACGCCATAGCAAAGGGCAACGATGTCACAGTGGTTGGTATGGAGAAGGCACCACTTGAGCGTATAATGGGCGAAGAAGTTGGCAAGATCTTCCAAAAAGCCCTTGAAAAGAACGGCGTGAAATTCAAACTCTCTGCTGGCGTTGAGAAGGCCTCTCCTTCCTCATCCGACTCCTCCAAAGTTGGTTCCATCGAGCTTAAAGACGGCACCAGTCTCCCAGCCGATCTCGTGATTTTAGGAACTGGAGTTGGACCCGCTACTCTGTTCTTGAAGGACAACAAGTCTGTCACGCTCGAGAAAGACGGCTCGTTGAAAACAGACGAGAGATTCGCCGTCGCTGGCTTAACAGACGTCTACGCCATCGGAGACATCGCAACCTACCCCTATCACGGCCCCGGCGGCAACGGTGCGTACACCCGCATCGAGCACTGGAACGTCGCGCAAAACGCTGGTCGCTCCGTCGCCCTGTCCATCATATCTCCTTCCACCAAGCCCATTCCCTTCATCCCCATCTTCTGGTCTGCCCTAGGTTCCCAACTCCGTTACTGCGGTAACACTCCCAACGGCTGGGATGACTTGGTCCTTAAAGGTGAGTCAGGAGAGCCGAAGTTCGTGGCGTATTACACGAAGGGAGAGGATGTTGTAGCTGTTGCGACAATGGGGGTGGATCCTGTGATGGTGCAGGCTAGTGAGCTGATGCGGAGTGGGAAGATGCCAGGGAAGAGTGAGATAAAAGGGGGACTAGATATTTTGACTGTTAAAAGCTAGAGTGACTGTGGGAGGGTATGGAAATCAGTCACGGGGAATGGGAATGGATATGAGATTTATAGGGTGGGAATCGAGAATCGAGAAATAAATACCGCATGATCTACACCCAGATCAACTTGTGAAGAGTAAGCAATGAAATCTGAAGCCGTGAAAGGAAATACCACACCTCTACCTCTACGCTACAGCAGCATTATCCCTACCCTCCCAGAAGTAAAGACACAGCCCACAGAATCTAACAATAGAGAAGAACATCTAGTACCACACTCCAACCTAACATAAACCAAAACAAGCCTTTATCCTCGATCTAGTTCAACAAAATAGTAGTACTGGAATAGCAAGTCGCTCATCCGAGTCATGATATGATGTAAAAGGGGGCTTCCAAGGTACAGTAGCTCGGCGCAGGTGTAAAAAGATTTGAGGGCTTAGTTGCGGCAGGTAGGAAGAATAAATCAATAATAGGTCTGTTTGGTGGTTTTTGGGCGGGTGCATGGTTTTGGGTCGTGTACTGTACTGTACGCTACTTTCGCGAATAGGTTTGACTCCATGTTGGGGGGTGGGGGGGGGGGAGGGGAGAACCCGTGGGAAATTCTCGACATGGGATTAAATTACTTCATTATCTGTGCTTTTCTCTCGATCACTATCCTTCTGTACGCATGCGTCATCTAGCAAAAACACAATCCTGAGATTAAGGTCAAGACGCTAGGGTATCCGCAATCTTCATCCCCATCCTAACCTAGCCAGGTTGAACGCCTTGGATCCCCGGAACACCAGAACAGGGAGACAAAAGAGAAATTATGTACGCTGGTCCGGTCGCTATGCTCCGTGTAATCCAAATCTGATGGATGAGTGACAAAAGAAAATGTGTCTCGTGTTGGTGTGTTTTGTCATGAAGACCGTTATCACTACTCCTCTCCCGTTTACCTTCTATGTGGAGGAGGAATCTCAAGGCATGGCCCCCTCCATCAACACCTCCATCAACGCATCATGATCCACGACTTGCGGCTTCACGTTACTTGGTGCCCGCTCGACTTTCTTGACGAACCCGGGTATCGGTCCCTTTTGGTTAATGCCTGGAGAGCGGCCCATAAATGCATTCATTGGATCCACGACTGGTGTGCTCACTGCCCTATTCTGGGAACGGCGAGTGGGGCCTGTAGGAGTGGAGGTGGAGGATTTAGACGGACTCATGCCCCATTTCCCAAATACCCAGCCACCGATTTTGGTCCCTAGTCCTGGTCCTTCGTTAGACGAAGAAGAGGTGATGGAGCGGGTGTCGTGAGAAAGTGGTGATAAAGACATGATGTTGGAACGAAGGTAGGAGGTGCTGTCATGACCTTGGCGGGAGAGGATTGGGCGAGCGGTGATCATCGATGAGCGAGTCAGAGTGCCGATGTTGGGCTGTGAGACTGTATTAGGGGTTCCGAGTCTAGTCCGTGGGCGGAAAAGAGCGTTGCCGCCAGTGATGGTTAGTTGTGAGGGGCGGGATTTGAGCGTATGGATATCGATGCCTGAGATGGAAAGGATGGATTCGTGTGAGGTAGTGCGGCGGAGTGTGGGTTGGAATCGGTTCCAGTCTCCCTCGTGGGTGTCGTATTCGGATTCATGGGAGATATCAGAGGGGTTGTCCTCGTGTAGCACAGGCACGTTGACCGAGTTCAAGGGGAGCTCCTCAACGTCGCCGTCGTCCTCTTCATGAATGACATGAGGCTGAAAGACCATAGGAGCTGCAAAACTTCTGGTGGAGGCTTCTGAGCCTCGCTTCCGGTGGTGTGCGGCGAACTGAGGTGACATGGGATCGATGCTTGAGGTTGGAGACGTAGGCCTTGAAGTGTCCATTTCGAAACCTCTGTCGAATAATCCACTGTGTCTGTACATAGACTGAGGTGAACTTGGTACTGATGAGGGAGCAAAGTCGGACATCTGACCAGACTGGATGGACCATCTGTTAGGTGTAATGGGAGGTGGAATGGTCGCGGCAGTTTGAACAAGAATGGTACTTGAGACGCTCGGATTCCTTGGTGTCCTTGGGGACTGAACGCCCCGCGGAGGGGTAAAAATGACAGAATTGAGAGAAGTTCGCTTCTTCCTTTGGCGGGGTAATTCCTTCGGAGTATGGTAATGGTGGTGGATATGTAAAGCTGGCTGAATGACTGGATACTCAACAGCTTCCTTTGGAGCGAGTTCTGCTCCCAAAGTTGGCGGCCCGGTACCATCAACGTTGTCCTCGACAACGGGTTGGTGGAGCATAAGCTGCTCTCTCAGCAGGGAAACCTCGTCATTCGAACTAAGAAGCATATCGCGTAGCTCCACTATGCCGAGTTGTAGATTTGCGTTGTCCTGCAAGATGTCCTTCACGAAGTGTGATACAACATTACTACCGCTCTTGTTTCCCACGGCCGCAGCAGCGCCCTTCAGCCTGCCAGCAGCGGTATCCAACTCTCTCTCAACGGCTCGTTGCCTCTCCATGCGACCTAGTACCTCGACATGCCGCACCCTCTCTTCCCTCGCCTCTCTTTCTATCCTTTCTAAATCATCTTGTAATTCCATAAGCCTTCGCTCAGCTTTCTTCCATCTCTGTAGTGCCGACCTCTCTTCCGCTTGCGTTGTAATGACTGTCTTCTGCAACAAATCCTGCTCCTCCTCCAATGCTGCCAGTTGAGCCTCCAAGTCCTGCGTTCTTCCAGCTAGAATTTCCAGTCTCCGTAGTTCCAAGCATGTTGACTTGAGCGTAGCCTCGAGCGATTTGATATGATCGTCTGAGTCCGAGACGCTAGCATTCAAGCCCTCCAGCTGATCCAACAGCCCTCGGTTCTCTTGTATTGACCTCGTGTTCTCGTCCTCCAGGGCCTTCTTCTCTGACTCGAGTTTCTCGATCTTAGCACACATTTCCAGTCGATCTCGTTCGGCATCCTGCATGTACTGTTCATGCCGGACAAGGAGCGCCTGCAGGGCGAAAGTCAGTGATTTACTCATTCGTACAGTAACTGCTTCCCATTCACAGCTTCAAAATTCAACGAGATAAGCGTCTCCTTCGGGGAATATATTCCTGCACCGCATCATCCCAACCGGCTCGCAGAATCTTCATGTGTGGTGCAGCTGCGGGCTCACTAGAACTCATTTCCGGAAAGAGGAAAAGTGGGTGGGACGAGGAATGCTGAGGTACAGTACCTGACCAAGCTGAGCTGCGGTTTGTGTTCTTTTTTCCAAATCGTCCAGCGCGCGGTAGTTGTGCGAAAGGTATGCGCAATCTGTGCGCCCACAGCAGCATTTCAGATCCGGCGTTGCTGAGGGAAAGGCTGGAATGTGATTAATCAGGGACTCGAGAATGAAGTCTTCGGGATCATCCTTCGCGCTGGTCGCCATCTTGGCCCTCGGCGGACTACAAAGGGCGCTCTGGAGTACTGTTGCTGTTGCGTTGTACTTGTATCATAGCTGCGACGAAAAGAAAGGCGCAAGTGCAACAGTATTGTCTAGTAGATGGTGTTACGCATGCAGAGGTGGTGGATGGTGATGTACTTTTTGGCTGGTGTTGTTCTTGGAAGCTTTGAATCACGAGTGACCAACCCCTCTGGCTGCTGGGGCCAGCGGGTCAACCAATCTTACAATAGTGCCCTGGCTGCGGGGCCCGAAATCTTGACTCTTCCAGGCACAACCGAAAATCTATTGGCTGCCAACCAATAGTGAATACCAAGTATATACAGGCTCCGTCATTTCTGCAGGCATACAAGCCCTTCCCAGCCATCTTTCCCATAATACCCTATAGCACATCGCGAACCTGACGCGCTGCAAATTTCATAAACACTTTACGTCTCTGCATGATAAACTAAAAGCAACAACTCGAGTCGAGCTGGGTCAACGTCCCTTGAGTTGATAAGCTTTCGGTGGATAGTTATGGCAAATTTTCAGGTCCCAAAAAAGACCCCCTTAAACTAGATATAAGAAGGTAATGACTGGATGACTGGCAGCGGAAAACAGTACTGTACTTTCAAAACAAAAACAAAGCAACAGATTTTGCCAAGTGCCACGGATAGCTGCGACACTCGATAGTCCCCACGTATTCATCGAGGTGGGTTTAGACGACTACACATATGGCCATCCGTTGCTCCACTTCAACTGGTTCCATCCGAAGCGGTAATTGGCATCAGCGTATCCAATTGTGGTATCGGCATAGTGGTAGTACAGGACGAGACCCAAGCTTGAGTCGGTGAAGACACCCCTATTTCATGTCACTATGTTACTTACAGGGGGAGTTCGAAATGACTTACTGTCCACCAGGCCCGTATGTAGTTCCGTGACTTTTCAGCAAGATCGTGCCACCATTGTTTGTAGCAGCCACACCATTTGAGTCGACAAAGCCATGGGTTGCAGAAGTAGATCGCGCCATCTTGATCATGTACTCATCTCCAGCAGCTGGCAACCCACTATGACGGGACGTTAGCTATTGTGCTCGCTTCTCGAGGACTTGTCAACTTACGCTTGGTAGCCACAGCAAATGCCGTGAGACCACAGAAGGTAGTAGTAACTATAAAGTCAGAGCTTGCGCGACAAGGAGATGTGCCCACCAACCCGTTGTAGTAAAACATATAACTTCCTTCGCATGGACGAGCGCCATTCCCGTCGTACTCAATATTGTATGGGGATAACCCAGCGGTCTTCGTTGGGGTCGAGGCCATCTGGACTTGATAGATGTCATTCCAGAACGAGCCAAAGTTGAGGTAGTAAGTGCTGCCGACTAGAATAAGATTGGGGTCAACTGCATAGTGTCAGAATATATTCACCCAAATTCCATCCAGGCTTTATTGCTGCAGGATTACTCAATGCCAAGTCAAAGAAGGTGTTACTCACTAGCATTGTAGGCATTTGCGGAGGTAGAGGATACGCCCGTGGAGCCGTGGTCAGTCCAGGTTCCTGGTTCCATGGTCGTACTGGTTGCAAGACCAATCGCACTGGTCTGGGAGCCAAAAGTGGAGACAGCGTAGTACAAATAGTACGTGCTGCCTACCTTGTGAACATCAGGAGCCTACATCATGCCATTAGAACAATAAATTGTTGAGAGATTTTGGGAGTTCGAACCCATAATTCAGTGTTGCCAGCGAGGTTGATCGAGCTTCCAGCTGGCATCACATATCCGACTTCGGTCCACGGGCCTGCTAAGGCTCTGGATGTATAGATCGCGATGCCACCTCCAGTATTGAATCTGAAATAGAGATTATCACTCGTGCGTTGGATGGCGGACGGGTCGTGAGCCCAGCATGCTCCTGAACAAGCTCCGGGGTTGGAATACGCTTGGACAAGCGGTGCTGTCGCGAGAAGAGCTACCAAAACAGACCTCAAAGAGAAGAACATGACTGCGGTACGTTGAGAAACATCTGAGAGGTGAAAAAGAGCCCTGGAGCCTTATAAGTGATAGAAGAGCGAAGGAAATTGTAAAGAAGATCTACCAGGTGAGAGTCTAATTCGTGGAAAGCACTATCCCAGAATATATGAACAGTCAAACTACCGGCAGTCATCATGTCCCCATTGTCTGATGATGGCGATTGACCGCTAAGCTTCGAATCTCTGACCCCGGACTCTTCTCTGTCCAGGTGATACATTCTCAAAGCCCTACTCCTCTGTACAACACCACCATGAATGCCAACGGAATCTACGTAGAGGGATCTCCCCTGGACGACCCACGCCTCTTCATGTACCCCAGAATCTCACGTTACACAGGTAGCTTGCAGACAAATCCTCCGCAGAAACTGGGCAAGAAAAATGTTGGTAACTGCCTGTGGCTGGACTCGGCGTACGACATTGACTTGATGACATGCATGGCGGTCGGCCTCTTCCAACCCAAGAAGCGTTTGGTAAAGGG
Organism: Bryoglossum gracile; assembly: GCA_037952635.1. Taxonomy (NCBI): domain Eukaryota; kingdom Fungi; phylum Ascomycota; class Leotiomycetes; order Helotiales; family Bryoglossaceae; genus Bryoglossum; species Bryoglossum gracile. The sequence continues at coordinate 1,179 of JAPZPB010000822.1, read as the reverse complement.
TGGCTGTTGCGCCAGAAAGAGAAAACTCATTTGAGAAAGGTGCTACACTAGTAGGATTTCAGAATAAGAACCACCAATGACTGTCCGGCGCCGGGATTCCATTTGGGGGTGCGACGACCTCCATTTCGCGATGTTTCCACGAATCGTGGCGTCCAGCGAAGCTTATTTCGACCACGAGGCTCAAAGGCACATAGACAGCAGGTTTCTGTCCTAGCGCCCCATTCAACACTCGCTGGTTACGTTCGGGGGAGCACGGGTGAGAAGAATGAGGAAATCGGGATGATAGGTACGAAAGGAGGATGAAGTACGTCAACAAAGCTCCTGAAGGCAGTCAGCTCGCTTAAGTACCCCTGTCCAAGTAATGTGGGGAAATACAAGCTTCAGCTCCTTACACTCGTCCGCTTTGATATCATCCTCATCATTATCATCAAATGGCCTTCGAAATACCCCTTTTTGTCCAGTGAACAAAAATCATTTATTTGAGGCAGGTGTCAAATGTGGATAAACACCAGATAGCAAGGATAGTTAGTCCAAGCCCGAGTTGAAGGCCCCTTGGGATGACTTCACTTACTATGGCCAACTAACTGATAGCTGAGGAATCGATGGCTTAAAGACATTCATGTTTAAAGTCAGGATTCTCTCATTATGTCATAGCAAGCGTGTACTGTAAAATACAAAAATAATCGTAGTAACCATAAGCAGCAACCAGTAGTAACCCGTACTCATCAACCCAATCCAGAACTCCCAATCCATCTCTATCAAACCCCAGCCCTCTCGATACTATTAACGTAACCAAACTCTAAGCTATAGCAGCAGTCGGCGCTCTCGCCTTCTCCAGATTCCTACCCGCACCAGTCTTCTTGCCTTGACCAGGTCTCGCAAGTGTGTACTTGGCGAAAGCTCTAGCAAGGGCTTTCTTACAGCTGATTTTTTGACTGCCGACGAAAGAATCGATAGTGACTGCGATAGCGCGGTCGACGTCTTGAGAGGAGACGTAGTCGGAGAGACGCATGCGGCAGAAAGCCTCGGAGATACGCATTATGGCTTCCAAGTGACGAATCTGTCATCAAATTGTTAGCAAGAAGTTAACAGTGATTGAAGGTGGGGGGGGGGGGGGGGGGCGGTAGGGGGTTACGGCCCCGATCCACAAGTTCGTGATAGTGATTGTTATTAACATTT
>JAPZPB010000821.1:0-13297 GCA_037952635.1 Bryoglossum gracile | reverse complement strand
GTTATATACTTCAAGGCCTAAGGCTAGATATATATAATAGTAGAAGGCCTAAGGCCAAGGTTAGTTTCTGTTGCTCTAGCAATAATAGTAGCCCGAGCGCTAACCTCTAGCTTATTTAAGAAGGGGTTCCCTAAGAACCTCTTTCCTCCTTATATTTGCTCTTTATAAGATAGCCTGCAAATAAGATTAGTTTACCGACCTCCTTGCGCCGTTATATTAGCAGTAACTTAAGAGAAGTTATATAACAAGGATAAGCAACCAGGTAAGATTACTTGCGAGCTAATTATAAGAGGACCTTAAAGGACCGCTAGGGTCTAGGACCACTAAAGTTTAGCTAAGTCTAAGAGTAAGAAGGTTCTATATAAGCTAGATAGTTTCTTTACTTAGATAAAAGCTTTGTGCTTAACTTAAATTAATTATCTTAACCTATAATCAATAGCATTCAATAACGACTAAAGCTACTCTCTTTATATATAATTACTTATACCTACTACTTATCCTAAACTAACCCGACAAAGTCGATTCGTTATACTTAGTTAAATAGTAATAGTAATAAGCTTAATATTAGAGATTAAAGCTTCTTGGAAGAGCCTTAATTACGTAAGGCGTGGCGCACGGGCCACCCGCGTACAGGTATATATTCTAGTACTTAGACTAGATAAATCAACTAACGTTTCTACTCTATAACACTATTAGTAGTCTAGTGGATTATTTCCGTTTCTAGGCTTCTATTCTTAATACTTAAGCTTATAGCTTAAAAGGGGTTTAGCGGCGAATCTATCTCTAAAGGGCTTAATATAAAGCTTTAGAGAAGCTAGATTAGCTAGCTAAAATTGTAAAAAGGTTCTTTAAGTAATGCACTTAGTTTTAACTTATTTTAAAATAGTTGAAATTTCCGGGAAAAAGTATATTAATATGCTCTAGCTATTCTACTATAGTCTTTAACTTATATAGGATATTAAAAGAATAAATCAATTAATTAATTATATATTATTAGCCTTAGGCCTTAAGGTAATTTAGCTTTAGCCTTGCGCTTAGCTTTGCCTAAGCCGCTAAAATAATTAATTAAAATTTACTATATATGCTAAAGATAACCGCTAGAATAGCTAATTAGGAAACAACTAGTTAGGATTATTATATTAGCTTTAAGCTATTATAATAAATAATTATAATTTATAAAATAAAATAAATGCAGATTGGGTTTAAGATAAGATAATGGCTATAGTTTTAACGCCTAGTTTATCTGATTTATATATAAGAGTACCCTGTTTCCTCTCCCCTGCGACACCAGGGGCTGCCTGTAACCTCAAGGGAAACTGCCTTTCTTGGGACCAAAGTAACCCCTGGCTGGGATGGAGAGGATGCCAACACCAGATCCATCAACACCTGCAGAACTGACTGTGTTGCCCCACCATTTCAGACCAACAGGGTTATATCCGATTGCGAAGAACATTACCAGACCACTAATTGCAACTCCCGCAGTGAGGGCTGCTGACAAAACGTAGTTATATTTCTCCCACCAGGCCAAGCGATGTCTGGGGAGCCAGTACATGAAGATAAATGATAGGATCATGCCGGGTGTCTTGTATGACAAGTTACTGGGAGCCCAATGTTGTATTCTGTGTTATCTAATAAGCAAGTGTTTTCTCCCGGGACGAGCTTTAGGGAAATCTTTCCAGGCCACGTGCGCCTCTCCCAGCTCTTGGGGGACCTAAGTGTGTAGAGAAGGAAGATATATACCCTTGAATAATAAGGATCGGATTCAGCCATATAAGAGAGGCTACGAATGGGAACACGGTTCTGTCTAAGAACAAAAAAGTCCTCGGCCTGAGCTTGAGACGTAACTTCTCCTTAACACCAGGCAGGTACTTGGGTCCAAAACCTTGGCCAACTAAGAAGATGATGGCAACCGCAAATCCTATAAGGAAGCACCATTTGAACAGCGGGTAAAGCGAGTTGAACATTCTATCCGATCCCAGCAGACCCCCTGAAAGTCACTAAGTTAGTGTATAGATCACGAAAGGAGTGGACTCAGTTGTTTAATAGGTATTTCGATATAATATAAACCCTCAGAAGGTCTAGACGATAGTGATCGAGACCGTCCGAAATCGAGACCTTCTGGGAAATCGGACCACGGTCGATATTGGGCGGAAGAAATACGGCAGGGCGTGGAAACCAGAGGATAACTTACACATTAGTGAACTCGAGTATAGTGGGTATCCGTCATTAGCGCAAGTGAACCGGCTGGGTTGTGTTGATGTACACAAACCCTTGACGTGAGTGAGAATGAAGTCCTGGGTGCCCACGGCAACGAAACAGGTGATGATGATCGTCCCAATCTGGCTTCTGAAAACTGCCCTAGGGGCAATCTTGCAGTAATGTGCCATCTTCTGATCTTGGACGTAGTTGTCTCCATATCCAGCAAGGGCCCAGGAGCCCAGGGTCTGCGCATATAGATAGGCATTGGGGTTGTTGGGTAAAACGAATCCGGTAATAACCTGGATCAAGGATCCAAGTCCTAAATTGGTGCCCGTGGTTGCCGACAAGAAGGAGAGGGGGACGGCAAAGATAATGTTGATGGCGATCATCAAAAACGTGAGCCATACTGGAGTGTCGAGTGGAAAGATCTCGAGGAAGACAATTGAAACCACAATGGCAGCCAACAGGATGAGAAGAAACCACCAGTCGGGAACCTCCTTATACTTTGACATCAGACGACTGTGAATGTCCATTGCTCCGTCGTAGTTGCCCTTTCCGTATCTCAAGCCACGGTAGAAATCCACATAAGCCTTCCCTACCGTGGCCCACTGGTTGACCATGATGTACAAGAAATACACTGGATAGAAGGCAAAATTCGCTCCAACTGTCAAAATATAGCCCGCTGAGTAGAATGGAGGCGAGTATTTCTGGTATAGAGCATTATCAAGCTTGTTGTTAACAACTACTTTCTGGACGCTATAAGTAGTGCCTAACTCAGGTCAGTAGAGGAGCAGCTGCACCACAGGCGCAAATGAACATACCATCATTCGCAAATGCCGAGGATGAGTTGATAGGAAGATATGCCGTATTATACATGTTCGAGTAGTATATGCCGAGAATAATAAAGGCGCCGAGTATGCTGCCGAAATACATAGTGCAGGTACTGAAGAATGGTTGAGCCAAAGCCGCGTATGAAGAAGTAGCAACGTTCCAATCAAAAGTTGTGATTGGATTGAACAAGCCCAATCCGAGACCAGAGCCAGTGAGGAGCGCCAGCGTGATATTCCTTGGTGCTACCCAGGTCATCCAGTTGAAGGTAGACATCGCGGTAAAGAGGTACCCGGGTAGCCAGTAGTAGAAGAACATTCCAATAGCACAGGTGTAAAAGAATCTGTACCGAGAAATAGTCCATCCGTTGATGTTCTCTTTTGGCTCGGCGCGAGTAAGGGCTCGATTCATGGCAATGGTCGGAAGGACAGTTGGCCAGAGTGCTTTTACCTATAAGCTTCGAGTTAGTATATATATTTATAATTTTTTCACGGGTGATTATTTCTTACTGGGTATACGGAAAATCTGCGAAGGTAACCAGCAAAACCCATCCCCATGAGTTGGACGAAAAGCGTAAGCATGAGTTGGTACCCAAAATCAACAAAGTCCTCGCCATAGAACATTGGCATCTTCTGAACTAGGATCATTCCATAACTGTTGGTCGTGTAGATGGCAATATTGTAAGTGATGGTAGCAAACATCTGCTCTTTGAAGTTCCAGGGCCCAGGATTGAGTGAATGGCGAGTACCAAATACTGTAAAGCCCCAGTCGGGCAATATACACTCGAGGAATTTGGCGCATGGGAAGAGTAAAATCTGGATCACGGAGCCGCCGAGACCTTGGATTGAAGTTAGTAGGGAGACAATCTGGCATGGATTTCTGTGACATTTTCTTACTAATTGACTACAAGATGGCCGGTCAGCACGTCTGGTCTTGGAACTTGATGGGTAAATATCGAGAAGCAAGCCTGACTTGAATCCCGAGACTTGAGCAAAACATTAAATACACTTTAAAGTATTCATAACATTTCAAATATCGAATATTTCCGATAGTTGAAATAAGTTGCATACTTAGTGGAACTCAACATTCATGCTCAGAAGAAATCAGGGTGTACGGTAACGACGCAGGCTTTCACACTGTGGTGGGGTGGGACTAAGATGGGTGTCGGCTTACCGGGAAACGACTATTAAAGAACGTCGACATGAAGGTACCAATAACAGCCCAGCCAATTCCCAAAAAGTAGGCACGAATGGTTTCAACCGGAACATTAGTATTGTCTAATGGCTCTGCGACAGCTCGAACTCCTGGATATGGAGAGGAGTATCTCATCATGGTAGCGTCGATTCGCAAGTCCCGATCGTAGAAATCGCCGTATAATTTGGGGCCTTCCAGCAATTTCTTCATTCGGGCCATCATATCAGAGGGCTAGGTAATGTTAGTACAAGTGAATGAGAATCGTGCAGGCGGAATTTGAGACAAGTTCGGAAGGCCTGTTAATAAGTGGGGGCTTTGGGCTATCGGAAGCTTTGACAGACGATGGAGAAGAAGGAAAAAGGCTCGTCCGTACAAAGTTCCAATCTATAGAAGATCAGTAAAAGAGATTCTGCAAATGGTCGAGCTGAGGAGCCTCCCTCTAGCTTTCAACCTCATGCCCCTAAATTCCGAAGTTCAAGGGAATTGTTTTGAGCTCACCATCACCGTGGAATTTGACAGATTCTGTAATTATCGCCAAAGCTTCTTCCCTAGTCATGTTATTGATGATGTCCAAGATATAGTCCCCTTCACCATTGGGGGCCAGCGTCTCGAGCATTTCATGGGGGATTTGATCTCCATATCGGACCTCCGTATTTGCTGAACAAGGGGTCTTTTCCGGGTCTGAAAGGTTGGGAGTGGCTTCATCGTCGTTGATTTCGACGGTTGTCGACATTGCTGTCGTCGACATTGCTATGGAATTGTTTGATCTGTAGGACAGCCACGACGAGAGCAATCTAGCAGAAAGAGCCCATGTCGCAGCGGGCAAGCCCTGGGATATAATAAATTGGTATCATCCCCACAAGTACGGAGGTAGCAATTGCATAAGCTGCCGTTGCTACTGTAGCTGTCGACGGAACCAAAGAAACGATGGCAGGAGAGGCTTATCTCGCTGCGTTCTTGCCCCGAGCAGGCATTGGCAACGTTACAATCAGTTCGTTGACAGGTGAGTCGAGAGTTACTATACTGTAGTTGCGGTTGGCAGATGGACTTCGAGTGCTGCAGGAATGCGGGGTAGTAGCGGACCGGGCTTCTGGAAGCAGGTGGCGGATGCAGGACACGGTACAAGTACTGTACGAGCATATATCACACGCCCTCCAGTACCGTTGTGCATCCGTCCTATGAGCCCGCATGCTCTCCTCATGGATGGCTAGCTCGCTGGCTATATCCCACTATTCCGTTAGCATGCTTGTCAACATGGCGAGTTCTGCAAGCATGGAATGGTCTTGGAACAAGTGGTGGGATGCTATTCTGGGTGTCCCGGTTAGGTACTGTACAAGTACTTGTAGTTTTGTACATCCCTCCATTAGCGAGAGAAAAGGGGCTTGTGGTGGACAGAAAAAGTAACACACTTGAATACTCAGAACATCTTTAATAGTTGAGCCACCGTGAATCGTCTGTGGTATTCGGATATTTCAGGCGCTCGGGAAAATCAAGACAGTTTCGATAATCTTGCTCTAGGGAGAGAACAACATCTCCCAATCGAGTTGCACTTGTACAGTACAATATAAGTAGTACAAGTGACAAAGTTTATCGTCTTCGTTGACCTGGAGTGATTGCAAGTTTTAAGACCTATAGCTGGAGCTAACTTGATTGGAACGGATCAACTTAACGAAGTCAGTAATGCATTGGGATGAGCGGCCTACCCGGCATAGCAATGCAAATGAAGTCCTCTATTGCATTTACCTTCGCCTCATCTGTCTGAAAGACCGGAATACTGGAAGTAGTCGCAACTGGGACATGGCAGCTTTCCATCAGCAGGTATGGTTTGAGATCTGAGGCTAATCATAAGTTTTGGATACCTAGCAGTATAGTATTTCTGGCGAAATCGTCGATACATAAAACTAGTCGGGAAACTTCGCACTGCACAACATTGGAAATGCTGGCAAAAAACCAAGCTTCACGTATATTCAACGCAGACCAGACTTCCGGTCGCCCTAGGCTGCACCCCTCTCGGCATGGACAAACTCAACGTAGGAGCATGACCATCCCAAAACGTAAGACGCATTTGCAGGCTAATAAGCTGCAATCAAATTCTGCATATCTAGGGGACCTCGCCGAGAACAGGAAATTCGCTAAGAGGGGGAACTGAAACGTGAGCGTCGAAGTACCTCACCGAGCTGGTGATCAACGGGGCAAAGGACAATTCTTGGCTGACTTTTCAATACAGTACCGACATTAAAGGATCCACTGTCAAACGGGAAGGCCAGGGATACATCAAGCTTACTTCTGAATCGCTAAAGCTAGGAGAAAGCTTTAACGAGAAAGTGATGCATCAAGAAACTTTCCTTGGTGGGTGTGAGACTTTGCGGTATATTGACTACCGACTGAAAAGTGATGACACCCATTATACGGCACGCTGGCATCTTGGTCACTGAGTGGGAATATCAGAGGAATCTTTCGGGAGAAAATGGTTGTTAGACTATTGCACAGGAGATATAAACAAGAGGGGGCGACAAAGAAAAGGTGTATTCGCTTCAGCCAGCTCTTGTCTATTGTGCTTTTGACGAAACAATCTCTGTTCAAGGCATTAGCTGCAATTCAAAACTCTGAATACTGTGGTAGTTTACTCTCAACGTCTGCAATGCTCTGTTGTAAGATCTGTTGAAGAACCTTGGGGTTCTCGAGCTCCTTCTGGATCTTGGCGATGATGCTATCAGACAACTCTTTTTGTTGACGGATCTTTACCTGTCCCTCGTATCGAACCCAGGAATCGAGAACTGTCTTGGCTTCAGCAGCAAGGGCAGTGGTTTGCTCGAGCTCATAGGCCTTGGCCTCGAGTTGAGCGGTTTCCTGTTAAATGTAAGGTCCTGTTCCCATTCCTGACACATGCCACATACCTTTGAGACCTCGAAGAGCGTCTTGGTAATGTCAACAACGCTGCCGAGCTGTTCAACACTGGCAATTCGGGTCTTGACAGCCTCGGTGTGGTCTGCTCGGGCTGCATTTAAAATGCCCTTGATCTTGTTGACTTGGCCATCTGCCCACTCCTTATACATAGGTCCTCCATACTTGAAAACGGCACCCCAGATGCTCAATAAACAAAGAGCAACGATCGTCTCCTCGTTGACAACGTAGTATTCGTTGCTGAGGGCGTAGATCGCGACACCGGCACTGGATGAGAGAATTGCGGTCTTCGAGATCAGGGAGTTGCCTGGCAACGAGTCGAGAATCGATTGTGCCTTCTTCTTGGGATCCTCCGCTGGAACATTCGAAGCTGATCGATAGCTCGTGGGGGATGTAGTAAGGGCCGGGAGAGCGCGAGAAGGGACAACAGGTCGGAGACGAGTGGCGCCTGGGGCTTGTTAGAGATGATTTTGGTGCCCAATTGGTTGCAGGAGGTTTCTCCGCAGATCAATTACATACCCAGAGCGCTTCTTGCCAAACGTGATGCCATTTTGAGATGAGGAGGGATGGTATGGAGAGCTTGGTGTCGATTGAGGTTGAGGAAATTCTCGGGAGATCGGTTGACGGAGCTACACGTGACTTCTGGCCTTGTTGCCTTGTTGCCTGGTGCGGAATGTAATCCTTGTCAAAAATAATTTAGTATCGGGCTGTTGGTGAAGACTGAAAATCCGAAAAATGTGTTCTGGAGAAAAGAATGACAAAATGCCCGAATTTGTTGACAGCGATGCCAAATCTAGAAAGAGGAAGAGGAGCTCTATGGAAACGCATTTCTTGAAGCGCCCACGCTCCGAGAGCAGCGAGGAAGATCCCCAGGCGCATATTCTCCTTCTAGAGAACGAGATTCTCGAATCGAAAAAGAATTACAACAGCATTGCAACTCTGATGGGGCTGCTACGAGATGGCAGTGACGACGGAACAAACTCTACCCTTGCAGTAGTTTCCCTGTGCCGAGTTTTTACGAGGCTTATGGTAGCTGGAAGCATGACGAAGAAGATAGGCGCAGCTGAGAAGGACGCTGTGGTTATTAGATGGCTGAAAGAACGGTACTCTGAGTACAAGTCGGTTCTTCTTGGCTTCCTAGCAGATGATAATATGTCTTCAGTAGCATTGACTCTGTGTATGAGGCTACTGAAGCTGGAAGGCCAGCATCTACGAAGTAGCAAGGAGTACAATTTCCCGGCCAGTTTCCTTGCGAGAATTGTGCATGTGCTTCTCCAGCCTGGCTTTGATGGTCTGGTGCGGAAAGAATTCAGTGAGAAATTCGTGGAAAAATACGATGATGTTAGATTTTACACTCTGGAAGTTTTAGAGTAAGTCTATTGCTCCTTGGAAAATTGGTATCTTTAACAGTCTTGTTTAGGAAAGCTTTGGGAGAGCCGCGGCCACAAGTATTGGGAGCTTCCCTTTTCGCCAACGCTCTTGAAATTATGAAATCGATTGAGTCCGTTCCCGACTCGGAGGAAGAGCTGGAAGATTTCTACATACCAGCTCCGACGAAAGAGACCCATCCCTTGTACTCTCTTACACAACACAAGAAGCGTGCCCAAGGTGCTTGGTTAGCTTTGATGAGATTGGAAATGGGAAAGGACCAGAGAAAATCTATCCTGGGGCTTGTGGCGGGTTTGGTTGCCCCTTGGTTCACAAAGCCTGAGCTATTGATGGACTTTCTTACGGATTCTTACGATGCCGGAGGATCGACCTCACTCCAGGCATTGTCTGGAGTATTTTACCTGATTCAGGAGAAAAACTTGGATTACCCCTCTTTTTACAGGAAACTCTATTCCCTTCTGGACTCGGAGATGTTCCATTCGAAGCATCGCTCAAGGCTATTCCGCCTTCTAGATACTTTCCTAGCATCTACGCATTTACCAGCTGTTCTTGTTGCCAGTTTCGTCAAGAAATTGGCTAGACTAGCACTCAGCGCGCCTCCGGCTGGCATTGTCACCGTTGTGCCATGGATCTACAATCTGTTGAAAAGACATCCTGCATGTACTTTCATGATTCATCGAGAGACTAGGGGGGCCGATGCGGAGGAGCTTCTTGAGAACGAGGCAATGGATGACCCCTTCATAATGAACGAAGAAGATCCAATGGAGACCAATGCTATTGAGAGCAGCCTGTGGGAAATTGTCACGCTTGAGTCACATTACCACCCGAATGTTGCGACACTAGCGAAGATCATCTCAGAGCAATTTACGAAGAATGCTTACAATCTTGAGGATTTCCTTGATCACTCGTACGCAAGTGTAAGTTCTTAACACGTCCCTGGACCTAGCAGTACTAAGGTCGTTATGCAGATGCTTGAAGCAGAACATTCAAAGAATGTGACGAAGACACCCGTGGTTGAATTTGAGATACCCAAGAAAGTATTTTTGAAATACGATACTGGCGCAGGTGTTGGGGATATGCTGGTAGTGAAGCTCTGGGGATTTAGTTAACCGAGTGAACCTGTTGTTCCCTTGCCCAACTAGTAGGCCAGTTCTGCTTTCGTCCGTGATCTTGGGGGTACAATGCAGAGGAGTGAACAAATATATCAGTCTTTTCTCGCCATTGAGTTGAATCGAGGTGCTGGAGCTCTTCCGTCCAGAGGTGTTTGTGCTCCAGTAGTGGATCAGTCCCCCTTTTCGTCCCCCTTTTCCGAAAAGGGGTGATTAGCAAAGCGAACCAAGGGTCGCGAACGTACGGAATCATCAACAAGGCTTGAAGTCGTGCTCTGTAACATGCTACAAGAGAAGTTGTGTGCCGTGTTTTGGCTTGGTTTTGTCACAATGGAGTAGCTTATGGCATCCTTCACGTGCTGTGCAACTCCTCCAGCAAGGCTCAATCAAATACCAAGTACCTTCGTAGGTACTCGGCTGATGCGGGGTATTACCTTGAGTCTTGAGAAAGAAGAACCACCACGTAGGATCAGTAACAAGAAAAATGCTGGGGCTTTTATAGAAATTAAAATGTAACACATAGTCACCGAGAAAAGTCATTCGAATCACAATGTCTTGTATTATCGTACATCTGGTGTGAACGGTAACGCCGGGAAATGAATATGCGCCGTCGCTATAGGTATTTCAAGCTGCGACTGCCCTACTGCGCCGATCTCTAAGCCTCCACGACCAAGCCAAGGTCAGCAGCAGCTACCTACCAATCCAACGGAACTACGTCCCAGGAATAGGAACCGACGATTTCCAATGGAAAAGTACTTCAAGAGCAGAAGGCGCTGCGAGGCAAGATTTCCACGCCGAATCACTTAATGAACCCATATTGCTGATTCAAACTTCGCAAGGCTGCATGCTATTGCTACATACAGTATTACAGTACAATACACTACTGCTCTTCACAAGCAGTATTCTTTCAGTCCAGTCCAGGCCAGGAAACACAGGCTATCGACAACAAGATGACTTTCAAAGACTTGCTCAAGAAGAAGGAGAAGATCGCTGAGCCTGGAATGTCAGCACCGCCAGTCGAAGAACAACCCCCTGTTTTCCTGTTCATGCGCAGCGACACGAATACTCAGGAGATTATCACCCCTCCAACTTTCTCTTCTATGGATTCTTCAAACCCACCCTCTTTCACAGATGGCCTTGTTGAATCAAGAACGAGTCGACTGTTCGGACGCTCCAGAAGCGCCTCTGCTGCATCCAACAAATCCGCAGACTCACGGGGCAGCGACAAATCGAAAAAGTCAAAGAAGAGGTTATCCCAGCGCTTGCATTTGCGGAGGAGCGAGATAAATTCTGCGAGCGTGCCAGCAGACTTGCCTGAGATCATAGTGCCAGATGTTCAAGAAGAGGATGGGAGTGAGGGTGTCGAGTCCCAATGGGAGAAAAGGGCGACTATGTTGGCCAGGAAGAATGAACAATTGAGGAGTAGACCTGCAACTCCTGTGGGGGGCTCAACGGCAGACCTAGCAGGTTTTAAGAACATGGCTCTGGGTGGCACTCCCGGGAAGGAGAAGGGTGTGGTGTCGACAAAGTATGTGGATGATGATATACAAGAGGCTATCAGGCTACATGAGAGTGGAGACTTGGAAACTTCTACATCCATGTTTGGGCGATTGGCAGATCCCAAGGGGGAGAACAATGCTCTGAGTCAGGTGTTGTACGGACTTGCTCTGCGGTATGTGAAGCCTCCCTAAGCATACGTCTATGCAGTGAAGCTTGTCGTGGACAGTTTCCCTAGAACACGAATGAGGCCTAGAGTACCAAATTTCTGACATCTCAATCTTTAGGCATGGTTGGGGCTGTGCTCCAAATCCAACTGAGGCTGTCAAGTACCTCTCGGCAGCGGCCTCGAATGCCGCGTCGATTGAAGACCTAGCGCTTCAGGCGGGGATGAAGAAAGGGGGTGCGGCGAAGGGCGAACTTGTGCTTGCAATTTTTGAACTGGCCAATTGCTTCAGGCACGGCTGGGGAGTATCAGTCGACAAGTTGGCAGCCAAACAGGTGAGGCCGGATTATTGGATCGGGGAAAAGCCTGAACCCCTTGAACTGAACTGACATCTGGGACAGTACTACGAGACTGCTGCAAACTTGGGTGACACCGATGCTATGAATGAAGTTGCCTGGTGTTATATCGAAGGCTTTGGATGTAAGAAAGACAAGTACAAAGCATCTCAGTACTACAGAAAGGCCGAAGAAAACGGGTCGAAGACACTCGGCAATTCTTGGTATGTCGCTTCCCTTCTCTTCTATATTGACCCTTCTCGAATATGTCTAACATTTTCAAGGATTTGGAAACCAAAATATGATCCAAAAACAGAAGAAGTGAAGAAGTGAGCCGGGTAGAAACAAGAAAGTACACGTATGCCTCGAGTAGGTTAGCTCTAGAAATACTCAACCACATCATAAACCCAAGAACAGCATCGCTGCCCCCTCCAAACTCTGAAGCCCACAACGTGCTTCACAGGTTTGTGAGATCGAGAACCGAGTCTTCCGAGAACCATCATCATCTTTTGTCCACTCAGCCATCAGCCTCGCAAATGCGTGTGGCGTCTGCTTCCCCCTTTGCTGACTGCATTTGGGCAGCAATAGGGCTTTCTCCAACATCTCACTTTGAATGGCTCGTGTACACAGTCCTCAACTACTGGTACGACCTGCACATAGCTCTGACCACTAAATACAAAGCTCGAGTCCCCCACCTTTCCATTAGACAGCTGCACGGGATGACCCAGCTTACCCGGGCCGTGGCCACGCTGTGGGCGGCCTGCACCCACATGAATGCCTAGAATGACTTGCGGGATTGGGAGCGCGTTCCAAATGACACCTACTAGGTCGCGCCTATTGGCTGTCGTGAGTCCCTGCCCAGCCTCTACTGTAAATTCCAACAGTGGCTAAAGAGAAGGTTAATTGGCGCGCCCGTCTGAGGACGACCCAAGTCTCCTGTCTCGTGAAATCCTCCTTGAGACATGCTGTACTAGTGCCGTTGTCATTGATTATTCGACTTCCCAAACAATCGCCCGAAGAAGTGAGCTTCTTGAGTGGTTTGTGTTTGTCGGCGCTCGCGTGTTTCTCTCTGCTATATGAGAGCTGGGTTCTCGTGGGGTTTAGTCCTTGAGGCTGCAACGAGGGGAAGGTCATGTTTACAGGTCGGTCTTGTAGTTTTTACTGTTCAGCTCCGAATATTGAACCACATCTCTGGACTAGTAGTAGTCTCAGGCGTGAGACATGGGACATGACCCGTTCGCGTGATGGGAGAAAAGAGCATGCGAAGCACAAGTGGAGCTGTTTTCGATTCCGAGGGAGAGGCGCGGGAGAGTGAGTTACTAGTTGTGATCATGGCGCAGTTGTTGGCTTTGTGAATCTGGGATAAGCTCAGTGGTTGGGTTTGAAGATGCGATTGCTAGGGTGAACCCCTTACGGGAGGTATATTCCTTTGTCCTCACGTGTGCTGTGGCACCATAACTCGGAATTCCTATTCATCGGGTTGTGAGTGGTTCTCATACAGCACATGGGACGGAAGCGTTGTATTGCATGAGGCCCCGGATTCGGGGGGGGGGGGGGGGGGGGTTTTGGGGGGGGGGGGGGGTAGGTGGGGGAGGGGGGGCCCCCCCGGGAAGCCGCCACAGGGGGGTGGGGGCGGGGGGTTATAATTGCGGTAAAAACACAGGCGGGGAATCGGG
>JAPZPB010000820.1:0-13311 GCA_037952635.1 Bryoglossum gracile | reverse complement strand
GGTGGTTTGTGGGTTATGTAGTCGCAGTCACATGGCTTAAGCGAGGGGGGCCACTGGGTATAAAAGGAAGGGTTTTATAGTCTTAGATTATTAGGCAATTTAATACCACTTCCGCCCTTTGCCTCCGTCCAAGAGAGTACGACAACCTCCCCTCTATATTAAGCATTAGACTAAGCCGTGTGCGCATACACCTAGCCTTGTGATCCCAACAAAAAGGCTTACTAGATATTAATCTTAGTAAAAATCTAGGCTCTTTTAAAGCGGGCTAAAATCTTATTAATAAGGGGCAAAGGGTATTTATTTTTCTAGGTTAAAGCATTAACCTTTTAATAGTTGATATAAAACCGCAAATTATTATTTAGCTTCTTAATAAAGAGCATTAAGCTTGCTTATAAGGCTTAGCCTAAAGCAATAAATCCCTTATCTAAGTTCTCCTCACGGTATTCTTTTATAATCCGGAGCTTTTTTAGGCTCTAGTTAAAGAAAGGGCTAATCCCGAAGTTAATTTCGCGCTTTAGAATAATCTTATAGTTAATACTAGGTTAGTGTCACGGGGTGACACTAGGATGTCATCCCGTGACAACCCACTAGCGTGGGCCTAAGGTTCGGGTTAGTATACCTTAAGTTACCAACCCACCTTCTCTTCTCCTTCCTACAAGATTCAGTAACTTATTAACAGAACTACTTGCTCCCCGATCTTTTGGTGAACCCCCTTTACAGTTAGTTTCTAAGGAATATATTAGACTCTTATTTTAAGAAAGCCTTAATATTTAGTTAAAAGACCTTTAATAAGACCCTTTACAAGCACTCCTTATATAATTCCTCTTTAACCTTAGCTTATTGCTTCTCTTAAGCTTCTTATTCTTTCTAGTTAATTGCTTTAAAGACCTTGGCTAGAATTACGCTAAATACTTTATAATTAAGCTATTAAAGGAGAAAGTAGAAGCTAATATAATTAATAAAAGCAACTTTAAGTATATTCTTTTTACTTAGCTTTTAAAGTAGCTTAAATAGCTATAAGGGTTCCTTTAAGGGTTTAGTATAAGGTAACAGGTTATATAAGGCTTATTTTATAGCTTTTAAGGATTTCTTTATAGCTATAGTTTAAGACCTTTATAATATTATCTTTTCTTAGAAAGAGTTCTTTACGCGCTAGTCTTGCTAGGCTTATTCCTTTTCCGCGGCTTATTATTGCATTGCTTTGCGCTTAGCTTAATATTAAAGCTTAAAGGATAATAGCCGCAGCGAGAAGCGGGGTTATAAGAAAGCAAGGTTAATTAAAGCTTCTTATAGCTAAGGCTTTAGTTGCGGCTATAGATAAGGCTTTGCTAGGGGTTTAAGTTATATAATTTAAACGGGAATTGCTAGCTAAGCCTTTTAAAGATAATAGTCCTCTTTTGCTATAGCTTAGTCCCGGGTAAGAACTTTATACTAATACTAAGAGTTAATTTTTATAGCGTTTAGATCCTTTTTTTTAGCTAAAATAATCTTTTTATAAAAGGGCGTAATATTTTTAAAGTAAGGCTACTTTATTTTGCGCCCTTTAATATTTAATTAAATATTATAATATAGTATTTAAAGTTAACCGAGTATAATATTATATTATTTAAGGTTTAAGATAATAAAAGATAAGTTAAGCTATATTTTATTATTAATCCGAAAGTATAAAGAGAAATATTAAGTTATTTAAAAGTTAATAGCGCTATTATAAACCTTAATTGCAACTAAAGAGAAGAGGGGATAATACTTAAATCCTATTATATATATAAGGTTATACGCAAGGGTAATATTAATAAATGCGAATTTATTTACTCTAGAGTCTAATAAGGGTTTAATTAAAATGCCTTTGCTATTAAAAAATAAAGTATAATTAATAATAAATGCTTTTTTACTTATTAAATATTATAAGTTAATCTTTAAAAGATCGGTAATCTACCCTAAAAAGGAGTTTTCTCTTAAGGTCTTTAGTTTTCTAATATTTCGAAGTCTTTTAACTTATTTTCTTTACTTAAGTCCTTTATTATAAACTCTATTTCCTTAATCTTAGCTATAATAACCTTTTGCTTAAGTTTTATATAAGCCTTAGCTATATATCTTTCCTTTTTATAATTATAACACTTTATTAAGACTTCTTTAGTCTTAGCTAGAATAGGGAGGGGGATTAGGGTTTAAATAATAGTAAGCTTAATTATTATTAGGGTTTGCGGAGAGGGGATTATATAAGCGAATCTAAAGTTTTTCGCGGGAATAGGTTAATATATTAGCTTAAGTGCTATAGGGTAAATTAGTTTTTATAAGCAATATAGCAAAGTTTAATATTAAGGAATTATAAGTATAAAGCAAAGTTATAAACCTTTATACTTATAATATACTTATTAAGGGCAGCGGCTTAGAGTATTAGGGTAAGTTTATTATAAAGACGCGAGGTTAAGTAAGTATTTATAGGGAGTTTTATATTGCTAATATACTTTATAAAGGTAATATAAAAGTAGTTAAAGGTTTTATTAAATTTTATATGCAAGTTAATAAAGCTATGCTTTATATTTTGCTATTAATATAAGTTAAAGTAGATTAACTTAAGGTAATTTATTATTTCCTTAGTAAAGGTTTATGAAATCGGGCTAATATCTTTATATTAAGTAAGTAAGTAATTATTAATAGCGCTCTTAGTATAAGTAAAGATAAAAAGCATGCGGGCTTTCTTATTACGAAAGTAGTCCTTATTTACTTTAAGTTTATTAATAGTAGCGAGGGACTAGGCTTCCTAAGTTGGGCCTTTTTTACTATTTTTAAAGATAAGGATCTTAATATCCTAGGTCTTAGAGCGGCTAACCCGAGGCTTTAGAGAGGTAGTTGTAATAAGGACAGCATTTATAAGTTTCTTTAAGGCAAGGGGAATAGTGCTAAAGCCTATAGCGATTTATATTTAGAAGAGCTTGACTTGCTTATTAAAATTAATAAGAATATTGCTAATTTTAGCAAAGTTTTCCTTATTATAGTTTTAAAAAGCATATTATTATTTTTTAAAGATTTGCAAAGCCTTAATAATATCTTTATTACTTATACTAATAAAGAATCTAGCGCTTTTACTACTTACCTTTAAAATATAAGGGTATTATATAAGGGTTTTAGTATATTGCTTATTAGCAGAGGAGGAGCTAGTCTATTTTAAAAATATAGTGCTAATAGGGTAGATAACTTCCGGGTTTAATAAAAGTAAATAGTATATAAGTAAAAAGGGGTATATAATATATTATATATAAGAAAGGGTATAGCTATTGTAATATTATTATTTTAAAGAAAGATAAGCAAGTATTAATATTATATAATTATAAAAGAGAGTATAAAAAAGCGCGATAAGTTACTAAGAGTTAAAGACTATTTAAAGTAAACGACTTTAGACTTAGCAATATTATGCTATTAATAAGAGTATATATTCTTTAAAAAGCTAAAGTGTATATTAAATATTATAACTATTGGGAATACTAGGTATAGGATATAGCCACTAGGGTACGTGACTAGTCAACCTGTATTTAAGGGGCTTCTTGCCCTTACTTAATATATTACACCTTCTCCACCTAACTGCCGCTGCCCTTATTATTCCCGCGAATACTAAGGCCTAGGGGATTATAACTTATACTAGGTCTCTATTTTTAATAAGTTATAAGCCCGGGTTTTATATATAGTAAAAGTATCTAGCAACGCTATGCTATAAGCAATAGGAGTATCCCTCCCTAGACTATATAGCTAGGCAATACTTTGCTGTAAGTAGTAGGAGCATATCTCCTAAGACTATAGACATAGCGGTAAGCTTTACTATAAGCGGTGGGAATAGCTCCCTAGACCGTAGTAGCATAGCAACACTTTGCTATAAGCAGTGGGAGCATGTTTCCTAAGACTATAGACATGGCGATAAGCTCTATTATAAGCAGTGGGAATAGCTCCCTAGACCGTAATAGCATAGCAACACTCTGCCGTAAGCAGTAGGAGCATATCTCTTAAGACTATAGACGTAGCGGTAAGCTCTATTATAAGCGGTAAGACTATAGTAGTAGCTAGCTACTCGAGAGCCTAGGTTTAGTTAGTGTTTTAAGGCAAAGAAAACTAGTATAATATATAATAAGAGGCCAGGTAGCCTCTATTATTATAAAAAGATAACCGTCGACCACCCGCAAGCAAGCTTGATATAAGGATAAACTAGGAACTGCGATATTAACTAGGGAGAATATAAGCTCGATTAATCGATATAGGCTAGCATTAACGCTTGCTCGCTTAAATTAGGAATATGTTTTTAAGCTTTTATAAGTATACTTTAAGTCAAAGGAATTATAGTATGCAATTAAGCTAAGCAACCTCTTAATTATATAAAAGGATAAAGCTGCTATTTAATATACTCTTCTCTTATATTTAGATAAGTTTAATAGAAAGAAGATAAAGGGAAAGAAATTAAAGGAGGCATAGAATTACCTCTAAAAGAAGTACTTATATATAAGACTAGTTATAGACTATGCAAACCTTTAAGAGCTTTATAGCTTTTAGCTTAAAACCCTCTCTATTAATAATGCCTAAGTTAAGCTTAAAGAGCTACGCCGCCGCGTTATTATAGCAAATCTAACTTAAAAGGCAAGCTTAACTAAGAGCGCGCTCTTTTTATTACTTCTTAAATTGCTCCTAATAGTATATAAAACCGTTATTAACTCGCTTAATAGCTTAATATAAGCAATTAAAGATAAGCTAGATATACTCTATTTAAAGGCTAATTAACTTAAGGCAAGGGGAAAGCTAAAGGATATTAAAATAAGGTTATATAGCCGCAGAAAGAAGGGCTATTATTAGTATAAGTAGTATAACTTAAAGAAATCGTTTATAAACGAGGGATAATTATATTATAAGTATAAAGAGATAGGGTATATCTTGATTGCTTGCTTATACTAGAGAGCTATTAGCAAGCTTATATGCAAGCTTAAAGATAGCATAGAAAGTATGCAAGAGAAGGATAATTGCCCATGGGCTAAGAAAGAGGTAGCGGCAATTGCGCTAATCTCTATAGACGACAACTCTAGCTCGAGCTTAGAGTTAAATTGCAACGAGTGCGGGATAGCGTTTTTTGCCCTAGAGAGTTAAGAGTAGAGGGGAACTGCAAAGTAGTAAGAGTATTATATCTATTCCTTTAGCGTTGATTTTAAAAAGGGTTTAATTGACTAGGTATTGCATATAGTACTATATATAGCCTAGGTTTAAGTAGGAGTATTAGGAATACTAGGTATAGGGTATAGCTACTAGGGCATATGACTAGTCAACCTGTATTTAAGGGGCTCCTTGCTTTTACTTAATATATTATACCTTCTTTACCTAACCGCCGCTGCCCTTATTATTCCCGCGAATGCTAAGGCCTAGGGGATTATAACCTATACTAGGTCTCTATTCTTAATAATAACCTTTATAAATATAAGTTGGTATTTATTAATATAATAGCGCAAGGAGATTAGTAAAATTAATTTATTTGCAGGCTATCTTATAAAAAGCAAATATAAGAAGGAAAGAGGTTTTTAAGAAACCCTTTTTTAAATAGGCTAAAGGTTAGCGCTCGAGCTATTGCTATTACTAATGCAATACAAATTAACCTTAGCCTTAAGCCTCTTATAATTATATATATTTAGCCTTAAGCCTTAAATTATATAACCTTAGCCTTGCGCCTAGTCCTAGCCTTACCTTGCTATAATAACTAATTAAAACTAGGGTAAGCCTAAAGATTAATCGCGCCGGGGGGCAAGTTTAGATCTACCCTTTATTATATAACTTAGGTGGCAAGAGAATCGTTATAAATATATCTAAGTTAACTTTTATAGCTTATACTTAAGGGAAGTAGCAAATTAGCTTAATAGGGTTTTAGGTATATTAGAAAAGCTATTATAGCGCTTTTTTCATAGTAATACATATTCTTCTAGGCCCTTAAAGTGCAGGGGTTATGCTTCGAAGCTTAGGATAATATACTTTTACTTTTGCCCGGGTTAGCTATTTATAATATTCCCTCCCCCCTAGTCCTATTAGCGAGTAGAGGGCTCCTTATGCTAAAAGTCTTCGCTATGCTATTTATAGATAAATTATAGTAATAGATATCTTACTATATAAATATAACTAGTTCTTAATAAAATTAAATTTATTGCAAACTTGCTAATAGAAACTAGCTAATCTAAAACGGATATAATAAGTTATATATTAGTATAGAAATAGTTATTATATCAACAAAGACTCTAGCACTAAAGAGGAAACCGAAGATAATAGCATAGAGAGCATGCACTGCATATATAATAAGAATAGCAGTATAGAGAGTTTCGACTAGTATATAATAGAACTTTTTATAGCAGAGAATAGTTGCGAAATCAACACTAATAGTAGAATCGTATAGGATAATACTATTATGCCTAGCGGATCTCAGGTTTAGCAGGTCTCACATTATTCAAAAATATATTTCAAGTTAAATAAACAGGTCGCGGTTTTCATAGCAGGCCCCAAAGGCCCCAAAAGCCCCCCTGCAGTTCCCCACACATCCTAGTAGCTAGTCTTGGATTGGGGTTTTACTTACCTGACTGCGCTTATCTTCAACTAACGACCGTTCTACAGTATTATATTTTTTCGCATTCCCCATGGCATTGAGGGCTCAGCATCTGGGCACTTTAGTCTTGTTCGGCAGCTCCACAGCACTAGGTTCCAAGCCTGGCATCTCGTGTATCTATACTAACCCCTAGATTTCATGAAAGTCATCAATATATTTCTTACGCAACTGGGCCTTGTCTTCGATCCCCATATCTGAAACTGTTGGCATTGAAGGTTCGCGCCTATGCTGATTTCTGCGATGTCGCGACAGTACAATAGCGATGGTTGTCAGAATCAGAACACGGAGGATAGTCCCTGGGACGCGGTCTACGGTAAGATCCGATTTGAATTTATTGGTCATGGGGTAGCGGTTGGAGATGGTGGGGATTTGGCATGCCCGCAAGTGGAGAGCTGGTATGTATTCGTGAATCGTGATGGTAAAACTTAGCTGGTCCTTATGAAAGCCAGTGGAAAAAGCTTAATCGTTCGGCTCCCGCGCTCACCCACCAGTCCGTGTCATAATTCTGTACGAATAGTCTGTGCGCACCAAAACAGTCAATTGTAAACAAACTAACTATTATATATAATTAAAAATCAAATCACTACTTTTTCCCTCGAATTAGGCCTCTATATAACGCTATTAATCGACTGCATCTACTAGGCATAGCAGAGATCCTTTTATGTATCTTATCTAATATAATTTTAGCCTATTCCTCTTATATACCCTCCTTTATCTCTTCCTTTATCTTAAAGTATCTATACTTAAGCCGCTACTTTAAAATAAGCCAAAGACCCTCTATAGGGTTTAAATCTAGGCTTTGCGCAAGGTAACTCAAATTTTAAACCCCTTGCTATTGCTTATATCGTTGCGCAAGTCCTTCTTTCTTTATGCTATACAACGGGTCGCTATCCTCTTATAATAGCTATAGTTTATCGTTAATTTGCTCTATTGCTTTAATAGCATTGCAATAGAGAGGTAGGAGCCGGTCTACGTAGTAGATTTAAGTTATAAAGTTGCCGCTAACCTTAACATCGTGGGTATAAGGCTTACTAGCCTCCTATTAAAATATACGCTCTTTATACTCCTCTTCTATCTCTATTCTTAATCGATAACGAGGTTTAGAAGGGTAAGGAAGTTGCTCTTTAACAATATCTTCTTCGTCGTTATAGAATTCGAGTTTATCGCTCTTGCTATACTAAGAGATCTAAGCCGCTATATGCTAACGTATGCCCTTTAGCGGCGGTTGCTATATAATATTTTCGGGGTTATCACGGGTCCTTAACTCTCTAGAGACTCTCTTTCAAGGTTCTAAAGTTAGATCGATATATACTTCGTTTATAAAGACAACGTAGTCCTAAAAACTAAATAGCGGATCGTATAAATAGTCTTCGGCGTATATAACACGCTACTCTTAGTTTGCGTACGAAATAATCTTCTTTATATACGATATTAAGTAGCATCCTCCTCCTCGAGTATATCGCTTTATTATCCGTTGCAATTGCCGCTTCTTTATAGGTATATTATAATATGCAATCTATTCTTTATACTATCGCTTATAGACTGGATTCGCAAGGTTAATAATAGCTTTGCATATCGATTTTATAACTTTAGACTTGCGCCTAAGTATTATAGACTTTAGCCAAGTCCTACGACGTGTAGGAGAGCCTATTTCTTCCTATTGTTTCTTTTATTTGCGTCTATAACCTTCGGTAATGCTAGCTTCTTCTAAAATCTTAGTAAGAGGCTTTCGTTTAATATCGCGAGCTAAGGCGTTATAGAATTTGCACTTTCTTAGGGTCGAAGCTTCTTTACCCTTTAATTAATCGAATGCTTGCACTTTGAAAGGGTATACACGAGTTAGTAATGCTATGTTTGCTATTTATTGTCTTTGTTTACTATTTTGTTACGATATTTTAGTTTGGTAGGCACGGACTATTCGTATAGAATTATGGCACGGACTGGTGCACCCAATTCCGTGCTTACGTAAATGCTTCCTGGCCTTCCCGCAAGCAATATAAGAAAGAGGTGGGAGAATGGCCAAGGATTGCCAGGTATCGAGGAAACGACCAAAGGGCTTTATCAATCGCATTGGGGTTCCGGTCACGAAGCAGAGTCGCCACAGTAGGCACTGTAAAAGATTTGACAGAACAGGGCTGCGGATAGGGGGCTGGTTTTGAAGGCGCTGTCGTCTCAGCCCCTAAATTCTCCTGACATACTAAAGTATGTCACTGCCAGAGGCGTTGCACGGCAACCAGAGGGCGCTGTAGCTGTAGGGCCATATAGGCCTCTCGGGCCTGGAATATAGCGCATAGGCCCTGTAAGCATCACTAAAAGTGCTATTGCTTTACTTCGCTAGGCTATTAAGCCCCCAAGGGTCGTTGCTATGCCAGACCAATGTGGCGTTTGAAGGCTTGGCGCTCACCCTTGGCGTGTGCAAGACTTTTGGCCGCGACCCCGTAAGTATATCGCGCTATGAAGAATAGTGCCAGCCAGTGGTAGTGATAGTGGTGCATTTACGCGAACATGACTGGCAAACTACACGTCGATAAACATGAGGCTTTTGTGTGGAACTAATCTAAGATAGTATAGGTCAACAAAAGAAAAGTATTTAAGTCGTTGTGGCTTGCGCAAAAGAACCACGCCACTTCGTGTCTGGGGATTTAACTGAAGCTTCCGCGGAACTAATTAGTAAGCCTTATCCCGGATGAGTCCCAAAAAGGAAAACCATAATCAAAATACTTTTCGAAGTACAATAATAGGGGAAGATACTTCTTTAATTCCTCTGAAGACCCGTACCGGCGACCGTGCAACCCTGAATTTCCTTTTTTTTTTGTTTTTGTTTTTTTGCGGCCTACATTCTGATGGAGACAACGTGTCCTACAGTATCACCAATAATCAACAATCAGAATCTTGTAAACCGTAGGCACAGTTTCCGTTTAAGCCCAATCATCTCAAGCAGACAACGATTTCGCACCACTCTTGCAAATCCACTAGACTATGCTCAATATCACCTGTGGCTGTACTGTAAGACCAAATCCAATAGCGCCTCTCAGAATCGTTCTAAGTTTTGATATCTGGGCATTGGCGCATTATGCGAAGGAAGCGAAGAAAGTCAACAAGATCCGAAGATTTCCCCAAGATCTCCAGATTCTCCCCAGTCTTATCTCACCGAACTCCAGACATAGGAACTTCCACAACATCTGGAATCTCTCTGTTCACGAAGTCACAGGAGATGATCACCTTAGCTTCTCCGGGCTGAACCGTCTCAACCAACGTCATGCCATCTAAAGGCACCGTATGACGTCTGTCAACATACGCGTAAATAAGGGGAAACGCGGTCGTGCTCGCTTTGTATCAGGTTTGTAAACAATGGCACAAGGCGTAAGTAATGCGAAGTAAGTGACAATTTGCCACGTTTTACAACACACTTGGGGGTTTTTATAGTCTAATTTCGGCGTATTCTGGCTGGCAACAGCTGACTGCTGCTGCTTCACTTCCAAATACATATTCGACGTATAAATTGTATTGGCGGGAACCCCTGGCTCGCCTAGAATCCACTAGAGCATGCTGGAAGTCTTGGCGGAATAGAAACGCCTGTTGGATGTATCCAGTGATAAATAGGTGGTGTGTTGCGCAACATACGAAGGTACAAAGTACAATACGAGCTGACTTTCTCCTTGAATTTCTCCCTCACTCAGTCATTACTCCTCTAACCATCTGGCTACAACAACACGCAGAACAAACCAACAAACCAACAAACCACCAAAATGCCCAAAGCAGCCCGCCGCACACCCAGTTCTCGAGCGGAGCCCTACCCCGTTATCAAGCCCGGCGCTACAATCCCCAAATCCGCTGCCTCCGCCCTCTCTGAAAAGTCCTCCGCAGACCTGAACCAAATCGTAGCCAACCACAGCTCCTCGTCCGCTAAGTCCTGGCTCGAAATCCGTCTCCCGGGTGAAGACGACGATGCCATCCCCCTCTACGATACTTGTTCCACCGTCCGTCACAAAATAAACACGTTATTGGGGAAGGACAACCAGAAGCCTGGAAATGGAAACCCGGCGGAGCTGGACAAAAACGGGAAGCCAAAGCCCTTCACGAAGGCGTCGTTTTTGAGGGCCATTGGGGTGAATGGTGCGACGAGCCTGGAGAGATTCTTGAAGGCGAAGAAGATTATGGGGGGCGCAGAGAACCAGGTATATCCGAAGGCTTATGCTTTCTTTGAGAAGAAGAGGTTGTGGGAGGGGAAGAAGAAGTCGGTTAGTCGGGAGAAGATTGAGCTAGAGTAAGTGCTGATTTTTCCCTTGTCAATTTCCTGCGTTACTTTAATGTTCCTTATGTCTATTTGTTCTATTTTCAGACGAGTGTAGTCTAATATTTTGAGCAGTCGTCCACACGGGCTACCAAGGCGGGACCCAAACAACATATGGGTAACGGTTGGACCTGGCGAAAGAGCTTCGGACTTCGTCGATAAGTACGGGCAGTAGTCTGACCTTCCCAATTAACTGTACGTTCCTCTGTTTATTTATAAAGCACCTCATCTATCTCTTCGACCCCACAAATACATCTTCCCGCTCTCAGCCAAGGCGGACACCGCCGACCACATCATAAATTACATGGACATCCTGAGTCGAACCCCTGCTTCAATATCTCTCAAATTACATCCTTCAGCGCTCGATACTTACAGTATCTCTGCTTGCACTTACATCTAGAACAAATCACTGATAAGATTGCCATGCAGTCGGCCAGTGGCCTTCTCGAAATGGACGGCCGCAAGACAAGGATTCTCATGAGGAAGGCAGATAATATCCCCCTAAATTCCTCAATGGGGACGGGCAGTGGAGAGGGTGAGCGCCGTGCTGGCCGCCGTGCTGGCCGCAAAAACGGAAGTTGTGGAGTTTCTTGAAAGTGTATAAATATTGCATAGATATTAGTAGATGATAATATCTGAATACTATTTGCGGTCCTGGGATTGCAATTTCAACTAGCGTTGAACGGAAATATGAGGTTGTACACCATTTGCCGGGTGAGCTGTAGACTCTGAATAATACGTGGACATTATCACGGATCACCTCGTTTCCATATCTCATGGCGCTACTGCTTTCCTGAGAACTTCACTTCAATCTTGGAAACAACTGCTAATTTACTTGCCTCTTCTAGTCGTCCCAATGGCCTTCCTAGAGTTGATGTATCGACCCACAGGATCATGATGAAGAAGGGTGAAGATATCTCATACCTCTTCGATGGGTATGGACAGCCGTGGGACGCAAGGCCGTCGGGGATCCCTGGTGATGATGTTTTCTAGACAGAACTGGTTTGTATGATATGCTTTGTACAATATATCTTGGATTTTCTATGCACACCGCAAAAATAAATAGCCAGCAGACTATATTGATCGTTGCTTTCTAGTACATGTGATATTGCGCTAAGTGCTTCATCCCGGGCCAGTGGGTATCTTGGAACGGCAAGAAAGTTCAATGAAATCTCAACTTTCTCTAATGTTATATCTAGTGGGCCCTTCTTAACTCATATATTTCCTTATACTCTCACCTGTGTGTATGCAAGTAGAGGCAACGATCCACCTGAAAACACGAGGAATCATGTTTTTCGACCACTTCAATACCTTGATATCTTGGACGTCAAAGACGTTTCGTATTAACTTACTTCCCTATTCTCTAATCTGGGCGTATTTTGATGAATGCTCTCATGCCCTTGTCATTAGAGTGCGCAATATGTTAGTCATTGGCAGTTAGCACTAATCACTACCTATAATAAGTTACTAATAAGCGCATTTAAAATAGATGAGTTATTAATTACTCAATAAGCCAGTCGATTTGTAATTGATTAGTTAAAAGGTTCCTGTTTTCGAGAATATAAGGTTCTTTTTAAGTAGAAAATATAGTGATTCTAAGGTTATTTCTAGAAAAGACCGCTAAAATCGTAATTATATAACTAAGATATAAAGATATTATTAATAATCGATTTATTCCACAACTTCGCTTTATTTATTATTAGTAAAAGCAAGTAAATTAAACGAGCTAAAAAGGCTAATATATTAATATATAATTAAAAAATATATATAAACTTAATAATAAATGGTTTTCAAACTATAATTTCCTTTTTTACCCTTTCTTTATATATCTTTACTTTAATGCTTTAATTATTAAACCTATAGCCATTACTATTTTAATAGCATATAATTAAAAGTACTTATTATTAAAGCTTAAGTATATAAAAACAAAAGACTATAAAATAAAAACAATAAAGCTAGTAAAAAAGCCAGGAGAAAAATAGTAGTTATATATAAAAATAAAATAAAAAGACTTTGTATAAAATAGAAATATAAGCATAAAAATAATATAAATTCATTAATTTAAAGCTATAAATTTCAAGATATATCTTTATTTATTATATATAAAGATTTGTAATTTAAAGGGTTATTTTATTAGAAAAGGGAGGTAAAAGAGTTTAGGGACGTTACCTAATTAGCTAAGGCAAGGGCCAGGTTAAGGCGAGTGAAAGTAGGCCTCTTAGTAAGCAAGGCTACTTCTATGCATATATAAAGAGGCTTAACCTTAACCTTCTTCTTAGCTAGTTAGTCGATTTAATATTAGTATATTCTACCTTATAGCTATATTATAACTATAAGTATATAGTTTAGAGGATTATACCCTTTACTAAGCTGCTATTCTTAATAGGTTATAAGCCTAGCA
>JAPZPB010000819.1:0-13317 GCA_037952635.1 Bryoglossum gracile | reverse complement strand
GAAATTTCTAAGTAGCATTGCCTAGTTCCTTCTTGCCTATTTTAATCTATAAAGATTGTATAGAGCCTTAAGTATATAT
Source organism: Bryoglossum gracile (assembly GCA_037952635.1). Taxonomy (NCBI): domain Eukaryota; kingdom Fungi; phylum Ascomycota; class Leotiomycetes; order Helotiales; family Bryoglossaceae; genus Bryoglossum; species Bryoglossum gracile. The sequence goes on along the minus strand of JAPZPB010000819.1, from coordinate 13,238 downwards.
CCTTTCTTTGCAACGTAGCCTTGCAATAAAGCTAAGTAGATATCCTCTTATAATTAAGACTCTATAAAGGCGTTCTTAATATTATATTAATAGCATTTAAGATCCTCCTTTGCAACTATAGCTAAGAATATTTATAAGGTATCTATCTATATAGTTAAAGCGAAGGTTTTAGCGTAATCGATACTATATTATTAACTAAACCCTCTTGCTACTAATCTTGCCTTAAATCGCTTGATTTCTCTAGTATTAGTTATCTTAATACTAAATACCTATTTTATTAATATAAGATTAGCACTATCTAGTAAGATAAACTCTTCTTATATTCTATTTGCAATTAGAGTCCTTAATTCCTTATTAATTGCTTCTTTCCACTTAGTAGTAAACTCTCGATTATTCGCTGCCTTCTTATATATTTATAGAATAGTAACGCCCTTAACTACCTTAGCGGCTATAGCTTTATTGTTTAAGTGCTCTTCCTTGCCTAGGATTGCTAAGAAGCATCTTTCGATATTATTATATAATAGTTTCTTGTTAATATATAAGCTTTCTTGCGGGACTTCTAATAATGCAAATATATACTCCCCCTAAGACTTAGCGGCGTATATTATTATAATTATAGCTTAGATTATCTTAGCAACTTGCTTTCCTTTATTATCCGAATTTCTCTTTCTTTTAGGTTAATCTTAGAAGTAATAGCGATTTCCTTTAGCTTTATCCTTTAAGTCTAGAATAGTCGCATCCTGCGGCGATAACTCTTATAGAATTAAGTCTACTTATAAGTCTTGCTTATCGTCTTCCTTGCTAGTAGGAATAGCTTCTTTAGCTAAGACTTTAACTACTTCTAGTTCTAATACCTTTAGTTTTATAACCTCTAGTTTAAGGTTTAAAGTAATAGTCTTATCTTCTATCTTATCTTTAGTCGGGTTAACTCTATAGATATTCCTATTACTATCCTTATTATATATTAGTATATCTACTAGTTGCATAGTTACTAGCATTTTAATAGTAATAGACTAGTTTCTATAGTCCTCGGGTATTAGTAAGTCTAGTTAAATATCTTCCTTTGCTTCCTTATAAGGTCTCCCTCTTGCGGCTCGATCTCTTAAGTTAATCGGCGTCCTATTTAGTCCTTAAGGTCCTCTTAGGCGTAGATCCACGGTTCCTCCTAGTATAGACTTATTTACTTCTACCCTATTGCTTAGAATTATGCATTTAAAGTCTAGAGCATATATCTTTAAGTGTTTATCTATATCTTCTAAGTAACTTATAAATACTCCTTCTCGGCCTCTTAAGATAAGCTTGTTATAGCGATCGTCTTTATGCAAGGTCTTAGGGTTAATATATTTATATGCCTTGCTACCTTATACTTAGATATTTTTAATTAATAGTAACTTACTAGTATAAGCTTCCTCTAGTAATATAATCTTGCTATCTATTACTAGGCCTCTTAGTTAGAGATTCCTTAAGTAAGCTTCTGCCTTAGCTGCCTTATCCTAGAACTCTAATAGCAGTTCTTATCCCTTTAGCATAGCTTTAATATTATTTTCGACTATCTAGATGCTTCGCTTTATTACTTTATTTTAACTAGATATAGCTATAGTTATAAATTGTGCTTATATTGTAGCGGGGCTGAGATCAGGTGATGCTCTCACGTGAGCATGCCCTCTACTATTTATATGCTGGATTCTCTCTTTTGCGGAGAACCATCCAACTTTATATATAACAAAAACCAATATAATATAATATAACGTTTATCAAATCAATTATACAATCACTTATACTGCTTTAAACTAACGAATTATATACTTAACTACTTATATTTAACGATGCCACTCCTTTAAGTCTCCCTTTAATACTCTTATCTATACCAGATCCTCGAACCACGATCCTGCCTCTTATATTCCCCTCTATATATTTTTGGTGACTTACGCAGGGACTAGGCAGCTTTATAGTACTAGATAAGAAGTATTATTGCATAAGAATATTAGAATAGCATTAACGAATAAGTAAATACCTCCCTTTTAACTATCTTCTATTAATTATATAGTGCGGGATAGAATTCTTCTTATAGTAAAGCAGGAAGTAAGGCTAATACGGCATATTCGAAAAACCTTATAGAATGCGGATCTAAGACTAGAGACGAGTACCTTCACTTGCATTAATAGGAATAGCCATAAGTAAAGATAAAACCGATAATATGTTTACTATAGGGACTTATTTACTTAAACCTCTCCGCCTAGCTAGCACACTTTCTAGGAATAAGAGGAATCTTAATAACAAGTATAATTGTCTTTATATTCGAGATAAGGAATATGGGAAACCTTAAAAGCCTAGAAGTAAAAGAACCTTCTAAGAATAAGAAGCAACTTAATAATAAGCACGATTATCTTTATATTCGAGATAAGGAATATAGGAAACTTTATAGAACTAGAAAACACTACTAGAAAGACCGGAATTCCAGTATACAAGATAATAATACGCCTATAGGGAGCTATTTAGTTAGACCTCTTTATACTAAATAGCATTACCGCGCTAGAACTGCGCTTACAATAATACCTAGAAGGGAATACGATAATATACTTCCACTCTATTTATTAAGAGTATAACTTCCAGAATAACTTAGCAATAAATACGAGTATAGAAGATTATATCTAAAGGGGAACCTAGTTAGATTATATATATAGCGTGGTTATTAGACTTAACCTCGCTAATAAACTCTAGACTCACGATACGAAAGTTCAAAAAAGCAATTTTTTAGTTATATATATTAAGAAGAAAAGAGTAAAGAAGAGCTAGGCTATGTTAGAAAGCAAGGCATTTAACTTTAAGAAAGAGGAAGTGGCTTGAGTTTATGCGCTAGCATAAGACTATAGCTATATAAGAAATACGGCAATTAATATCGGGTATATAAGTAGTATAAGTAGTTCCTAGAACCCAAAACCTATTGTTTTTGCATTAATTGCTTTTATATTACTACTATAATTGGAATTTAGAAATTTTAACGCTTTAAAGCTTAAAAAACCTATTAATATCTATTTGTTTACTTATGCCTTGAAATTTTGATTACTACCGAAAAGACTAATAAAACACCAAAAAACAAGAAGACAGCATAGCATTACTATTATCTCGAGAGGCTAGCTTAGCTAAAGCTACCTTTAACTTACTAACTAAGGCCGATGGCTCCTCTAAACAAGGTAATAGTAATAGCAAGGGCAAGGGCAAAAGTTACTCTAAACGACTAGCTAAGAAAGAATAGAAAATAGTCCTATACCACGCTATGCCAGTACTTAGAGGCTATAGCAGTCTATACTTTAAAGGAAAAGAGGTTATAGCATTTATTAAGTTATTAAATCGATGCTTTAAGGACTATGGTATCGATAACGATAATAAAAAGAAGGAGCAAGCGGCGGAATATATAGCTAAACGGTTTAAAAGAGATATTAAGAGATTGCTAGAGTATAAGGACTCGACTACTTAGAACGATTTCCAGAAGGTACTGCTTAAAGAGTACTAGTCGACTAATTCGGATTAGCTATTGTATATAGTAGGCTACCTAGAAAAGTATATAAGGGACTTTAAGAGCTTAGGAGATAATAGTTAAGTTATATAGAGCCAGATCTATAACTATTATCAAGGCTTTAAAGAGATTAGGACTAAGTGCTTAGAAAAGGGCAATATTATAGATAAGGCTTTAACGTTTAAGTTTCTCTACGCACTTCCTTAAAACCTTAAAGTTAAAGCTATAAAGTTTGCTGTAAAAGGAACTCGGTTTAACCTAGATAATATAAAGACCTTTAAGGAAGTATAGAGGAACATTGAAAATAGCTATGCCGTTCTTAAAGATATAGATAATCTTATAAAGGAGCAAGGTATAGGCAAGCTACTAGCTAGCTTTAGCGCCTTAGATAACGACTATGCTATAAGTATATTTCCGAAAGCGCAGCTAAGAAAGACTAATCAAAATAAGCTATCGGTTTTACTATTTATTAAAGCCAGAGTTATAAACCTAGCAAAAACAGTAACTAAGCAGGAAATCGATAAGATTACGAAAGGCCTTAACAAACTGCAAATCTTGCAAGCTATTACTAAACGGGCTTCTAAGAGGGCAATTACTGCTAATATTAATATAAGTAACTACTCTAGCGATTGCATTAAAGAGTATAAACTTAACTATAGTAGTGCATAAGAAGAACGCAGGAAAGACTACCAAGATTAGAACCCTATTTGCAAATAGTATAAGAATATCTAGAAAGATAGTATAAGACCTTAAGCACTGCATAGCTATATAAACTAGTGCTATAATTATAAGATATTTATTAGCAAAGGAGTAATTTATAAGTTAGATAAAGGAAACTATATTTGCCTAGGGCTATAGGACTTAAAGAAACCAGCTATTCTAGTCCAATTTAATAACGATACGCCTCAGAGAGACTAGATTATAAGTTATACTCTTTATACTATCTATAGTTATATTCCTAAGTATAGAGCAGAGGCATATAAGGAGATCGAGAAGAGTAAGAGAGTAGCGTAAGAGAGCAAAGAGATAGTAGTTAAAGCCGGTAATATAGAGGCGTATAAAGACAATACTTGCAATATATTGGACTTACTAAGTAAAATACTTATTCTAGATAGTGCTATCGTTAAGGCTTATTCGATAAGAGACGCGATCGTTGCTCTTATTAAAACTAGGTTAATAAAAAACAAGAATAAAATAGCAGCTAATAAAAGTGCTCCCTATACTAAAGATTACTTATCTCTTTAGAACCGCTTAAAGAAGCAAGCTATATATAGTAAACTAAAGGTTCTAGTAATAGTTAGCTTCGAAGATAAGATAGAAATAGACTAGGAGACGCTAAGACTATATATATAGACTTAGACTCCAATTCCTGCTCTAACCCGGATACTAAAAAGAAGTAATAGAATAGAGCTAAGAGATGTTCTAAGAGAGCAAAGGGAGACTTAACCTTAGGAGCAATTGAAAATGCATAAACAATAAAAGCAACTGCAATCGCAAATTTCTATAAAGGTGCTAAGAACCTTAAATACAAAAGGCAGTGCGATGCTAGAACCACTATTTAATATAGGGTATAGCTATAAGAGGTTTTTAACTAAACTATTAAATTAGATAGAGATTCCTCTTAGCCTTACTTTAAGAGACTTAATATCTCTAGCAAACCCTGCTTTAGCACTAGCAAAGAAGGCAAAGAAGACCCTATTATCTAGAGAGATAGACTGCAAGCTATAGGCAATGCCTCTATTAACTATAATAATAGCAGAATATATATCGTATAAAAACGAAGAATAAGAACAACTAAGTAAAGTGCTACTTCTTAAAGAATTTTCTAGATACTCTAGATATTATTCGCTAATACTTAAAGTAGTAATTACCTTAACTAGAAAGACTAAAATAATAGATATAAAGGCAACACTTAACTTAGGTATAAAGGTTAGCATAGTTACCCTTAACGCTACTATATATTTTAAGTTCCTAATTATATATAATTCGGGAATAGCCTTGAAAACGATTATCGGAAGCAAATCTAGATTCGTTAGTTTTGCTAATAAAATACCTATTAAAATTAGCAACTCGGTAATACGAACCCGTTTCTATATTATAAATTATCCTAGAATTAAGGTTATACTCGGGTTTCCCTTCTTTAGAAAGGCCCGAATTATATTTAGATACCTAAGAGATAATAAAGATAGTCTTATATACGCGATAATCTTTAATCTAGTAAAGGGAGGAATTACTATAGTTAAGATAAATAAAGAGATAGAGAAAGCAAAAGATAACGCTATAGCTAGATTATAGAATACTATAAGTCTAATTTTTGATAGTGCAAGTAATATAAACTAGGCTAATGGCAATAAGTTAGAACTGTTAGACCTAGGTCTTCTTAGAGCTAAAGAAGACTATACTTGCTTTAGCTATAAAGTAAAGAGGAGCAGTAATAGTAAGAAGTTGAATAGGCTTATAGAAATAGAAATAGAACTAGAACTTAAGGGCAAGTTTAAATTAGAAAGGGGGGATAAGTGCGCTAGTCTTAAAACGGAATTCGCGCTTGAAAATTTCGAGACCGATTTAGAGACCGGTTTTAGGACCGATTTCGGGACTAGTTTAGAAACAATAGATTTTATAACTAAGTATATAGACTTATTAATAAAGGACCTATATAGGAAGAAGAGTTAATACGCAGAGATTAATAGAGCGTATAAGACTAAAGACAAGAAGATATAACCGGTTAATAAGGCTAATAGAATAGGTAACGTGCTAGGAGGAAAAAGAGACTAGTACAAGAAGTTTAAGATAAGAGATATTCCTTAAGAGCAAATAGGATAGTATTAATAATACCTTATTCTAAGGTTTTTAGATATTCTAAGACAATCGCGCCTTATACCAGAGCGCATACAAAAGCTTAATATCGGAAATATGCTTTAACCTATAGAAAGGAAGCTACTCGAAGAAATATTAATTAATAGAGAGAAGGCCCTTGCATTTAAGTAGCCAGAATACAGACGATTTAATAAAGACGTTTCACTGCTAATTATTATTAATATAATTAAACACAAGGCGTAGCAAGCAGACAGTTTCCCTTATCTAAAGGCACTTCGGCTATTAGTAATTAAAATAATAAAAGACTAGCTTGATAGAGGGGTATTAAAGTACTTAGAAGGACTATATAGGAACCTATAGTTCTTAGTTAAGAAGAAGAATCTAGGAAAGTAGCGACTAATCAATTCTGCGACTTATCTTAATATAGTAATTAGAAGGGATACTAATTTACTACCTTTAGTCGATGAGTTCGTAGAAGAGTTTGCTAAGTGCTATATTGCAAGCTTAGTTAACTTATACTCTAAGTATAATTAGATATTGCTTTACCCGAAAAGCCGAGATTTAACTGCTTTCTTAACGCTACTTAGACTTTTAAGGAATATGATACTATTATAGGGAGCTATAAACTCTATAGCCTAATTTATAAGAATTATAAATCTTATACTAGAAGATATTTGCCTAGCTATAGCAATGCCTTTTCTTGACAATATTAGAGTAAAAGGTCCTTATATAGACTACGATAGAGAAGAGGTGCTTCCTAGGATTAGGAGGTATATCTTTAAACATATATAGAACCTCGATAAGACACTAGAGAGAGTTAAGAGGGCTAGAGCTTTAATTAGAGCTAAGTCCTAGTTTTATAAAAACGGATTAAACGTTATTAGATTTGTTTGCAACTTAAGAGGTAAAGAACCCTTTATAGATAAAGTTATTAAGATCTTAAACTAGAAGGTGCTAGAAAACATAATAAAAGCAAAGGGGTTTTTAGGCCTTTATAGTTACTTCCGAATCTAGGTTAAAGATTTTAGACTAATCGCAAAGCCTATTTACCGCCTCTTTAAGAAGGGAGTTAAATAGGACTAAGACCCGCAGATTTAGGGCAAGGCTATAAGAACCCTTTAAACTGCCTTAATAACAGCACTAATCTTAATTAGAATTAATTATAGACTTAAGGCCGAAGAGATAGTAGTAAGAGTTAACGCTAGTCTAGATAGCTATAGCGGATACCTAGGTTAAAGGGACCTAGTGATAAAAAGAGTAAGGCTTGCCTAGTATAAGAGCAGGGTATAGTTAAACGTAAAGAGGAAATATAACGCTACTAAGCGTAAGTATTATAGAGTACTTAAAATCTTTAAGAAACTAAAAATCTAGATTATCGGAGTCTACTTTATACTAGAAACGGACGCTAATATACTAGTAGCCTAGCTAAATAGAGCAGCTACGGACTACCTAAGAGCTTTGCTAATATAATAGCTAGCCTAGATTAGGCTCTTTAACTTTAAAGTATAGTATATACTAGGAAAATAATATATAGCGGCTAATGCCCTATCTAGACGGCCTAGGCACTTAGACGATAGTAACTTAGATAATAAAGATATCGATAACTGGATTCTTTCTAAACTTAGAGTATACAAGATCTGTCTAGTAGAGGCAGAAGGAGAAGAAGAAGACCTAGAGCTTTAGAAAAGAAGGCTAATACTATAAGATATAAAAGATAGGGTAGCTAGACTTAGGGAGCAAGGAGAGAGCATTAACTTAGATAAATCAAATAACTTAGAAGACTATAACGGAGACAATAGCCTAGCATATAAAACGCTTATCTTGGCAACGGAATATAGCGAGGAATCTATTAGGATTGCGCTATACTTAATAACGCTAAAGAAACTAGAGGGAATAGATTACTTAAAGTTCTAGAAGTTTAAGAAGGAAGCACTTAACTTCGGAATATACGGGCGGAAACTATAGCGGTTGCCTACTAAGGGAATGCCGACGAAGCTAGTAATTAACGATAAGGAGGCACGATCCCGAATCCTATATAATATATACGATTAGGGTAGATATAGAGGAAGGGAGAGTACTTATTATAGAGTCTTATAGAGGTATTTCTAGAAGGGGTGCTACAAAGATGTCTAAAAGTATATTCTCTTGTATAATAAGTGCTAGTTTAGAGCACTTAGGAAATTAGAAAAGCCTATATACCCCACGGCTTTTAACGGTTTAATAGAGAAATAGGCTATTGATATTATATATATGCCCGCAAAGAAAGGAAAGAAGTACCTAGTAGTAGCTAGAGACAATATAAGCGGATAGGTTAAGGCTAAAGCGCTAGCTAGCAAGGACGCTAAGTTAGTCGCATTATTTATTTAAGAAGATGTTATCTATAGATATAAAATCTTTTAGAGAATAGTTATTAATAGAGGAGGAGAATTCAAGAGAGATGTTTTAACGCTCTTAAACAAATAGGGCATTAAAAGGGTACAGATTTCGGCGTACTATTTACTGTTAAACGGGATAATTAAACGAGGCTATAAACCTTTAAAGGACTCGCTTTCTAAGATAAGGGGCGACTAGGTTGCCAATTTGACTGCAGTTCTATTTACGGACTATATAACAGTTTACGGATTTACCAGGTATATACCTTTTTATATAGTCTATGGACGGGAGCCTATTTTGCTAATAGAATCAAGGTACTCGATATAGAGGATACTCTTCTTAGAGGAGATTATAGATAGATCTAAGCTTATTAAAGTTAGAGCAAGGCAATTCTAATAGAGAGAAGAAGACGCTAATAAGGCTATATATCGCAAAACCCGTCGACAATAAGAGGGCAAAGAAGCCTTTAACGCAAAACACAATATTAGGAATAGACTATTTAAGGTTAATAACATCGTTCTGCGCTATAATTTAATAAGAGAGATTAATATATCCTCTAGTAGGAAGCTTAACTTTAGATAGCTTAAGCTATACTAGATTTACGCGGTAAACAAGGAAAAAGGCTATTACTAGCTTAAGGAACTAGGACTAGATAGAGTATATTTAAAAGGAACGTTTTTAGGAAGCTGATTAAAGCTTTTTCACTTATATAAATGCTACTTTTACTCTTTAAAAGATAGAGTATCCGAACCTAGTTCCGACGAGGCCTATTTAATATAGGGTTCCAACGATAAAGATACGGGCTTAAAGGCTAAAGGAATTGAATAGGAGGACTTATAAGGCGTATAGATACGCTATAGGGATAGCTTTGTGGTGCGAGTTCCAGGGCTTACGGACGAATAGAGGGCTTAATATAAGGTTCTTATCGTGGACTATAGTAATTAGCTATAGTAGTCGATTACTATAAAGATCGATTATAATAGTTAATTATAGTAGTTAACTACAAGTTCTAAGGCAGTTTTAGCGATAATATTATTAGAATCGATAGTTAAGCAAGCCTAAATAGCTAATCTAATAGCAAACAATATAATTCAAAGCCTAGAAGGACCCTGTAAGCGAAGTATAATCTTAGCCTCGAGGCAGCTTATGCTATACTCCCTATATAAAAGAGGGTTAATCGAGACGCTATAACCCCCTTTTATCCTTAAAAACAAGTTAATTCTATACTATTCCCCTAGAGGAGGCTCCTATGTTAGAATTAAGAGGTTTCAAGTCCAGTCTCTACTTATAAGCTAAGACGCGTATAATTTATACACCCCGCTTCTTGAATAGGGGCAGTAGCTATGGCTTAGATACCTGCAAAGTAAGGAGGGCTGCAATAATTTAGCAAAGGTTCTTTACTATATAAAAGTTTAACGTTTAAAGGGGCGTCTAAAATTAAGCTAAAGCTAGGGTTGCCTTTATCTTCTTCTAACCGATTAGGGTTTTCCTGGGAATATTGCCCTTTGCTATCGATAAACCTAAGGCTAGATTCCCTTAAACGGTGTTTAAGAAGAGCTTAGTAGTTAAACTAGAAGTTAAGATAATTAAGTTTATATAGCTAAACAAGCTAATACTTTGCTCTAGGTTTATAACGCCTAAAACACGAGCTTAATAAGCCTCTAAGTAAACGCTTTCCTCTTTCGTTTAGGTTTAAAGCCCAGGAACTTCGAAGATAAGCTAGAAAGCAATAGATTATAAGCTCTATATAGTTTAACTATTATCTTTCTATTATAGGTTTATAACGCCTATAATAGTCTAATAAAAGCCCTTTTGCATAGAGGTTATAATCGCTATTATTAAGCCTATTTCCCCGTAAAAGCTATAACCACTTGCTAGAATAAGAACTTGGATATATAATCTACGCGGATTTAACTAGGACCTAAAAGCAATTTAAAAAGACGATAAGAAACACTTAAGCTAGAACTAGAATAGAAGGAATAGAAGAAAGAAACAAAGTACGCGCGCGTATAGAAATATATTTATTTAAAAAATAATAAAAGGGATAACGAAATAGAAGGGTCTAGATCTAGAGGGTCTAGAGTTCCAAAAAAAGGGAAGTCTATTCTAGGTCTAGAAAAGGAAGCTATTTAGAACTTGGTTTTAATTAGTAGTATACGTTATAGTATTAAGTGGGAAAAATAGATAAAATAAGCGGATAAGGCGCCTAGCCCGCGATGCGGAACCTTTAGCCTTATCGGCTATATAAACCTTACCTTTAACCCACTTACTTAAAAGTATATATATATATTCGATAGATTAGCGTATATTTAAGATAGGTATATAAGATAAAACCTTGCAAAATGTTAGCTTATTTAAAAGGAAAAAGGAGCGGTATCTTCCCGGAAGCTAACAAGCGATGGCTTTAACTATTAACGACGCTAGTAGGCTATAGTTATGGGACCTTATATCTATACCTATGCCTATATTAAAACATTCTAAGAGAGGGAAAGAAGTTAACTTCTATTAAGTAAGCTATTTAGGCAGAAAAATACTCGATAAGTTCGAAAGTAAGGATCTTAGTTGCCCTTGCATATATTAGACTATATATAAGGAAGGTGCTAGCAAGAGGAACTTACTTTATATTAAAGTTTATTTCTTTATATATATTGCTATAACTTAAAGGGGTAGATCGAATATCGAAGGATATATAATAAAGGTTAAGGAAGATAGATGCTCGAATTAGACCTGCTTTATACCCGAAATTGTTAGCTTATTTAATATAAAAGAAAGGAAGAGGAGGAGTTTCCGCAAGCTATTACTTATTAAGTCTAAACCGATATGCGTAGATTGGAGTATAGAAGTCCTTGTTTAATAACGAAAGAAGAAAAGGAAACTCGAGTTAAAGTCCCTTTTATACTCGAGAAATGTTAGCTTGTGTATTAAAAAAAAAAAAAAAGGGGGAAGGCGCGATTAACTTTAAACTATGTTAGCTTGTTTATATAAGTACAAGGCAACTTCCCTTTTCTTTTAAAGGGTATTAAAGCATAGAAAACCTTATATATCCGTTTAAGTGTTCCTTATATATCTAAGTAGTCTATGGTATATAGCTAAGTTGATAGGCCGAGCTAAATGCCTTAGCATAAGGTTAATAATAGTTAAAGAAGAAGTTAAAGTTCAAGTCGAGGAAGTTTTATTTATACTTGAAAGTTGTTAGCATATTTAAAGAAAGGAAGCAACGACTACTAGAGTCGTTAGAAGTGCAGATAAATAGATAAATAGAACGGTAAAGATAAAAGGAATAGGTAAGAAGGTATTAAAGGGAAAGAACGATAGGATAATAAAGTTAAAGTTCTAACGATAAATTAAATAGTATTAAAGGAAGGTTAGATATTTAGAAGAAGTGGTTAAAGAGGTTGGAAGGAGTAAACAAACGCGTAAGCGAGCTAATTAGAATACTACTTTAGGCAAGAGGAGGAAGAAACTGATTATAGCGCATATTTATTTAGTCTAGTTATTTCCTTAGCTTAGATTCTATATGCTTCTTCTTTATTCTATTTCTATACTATTATTTTACTTATATATATATATATATATATATATATATCTATATGCTACTCGAGGGCGAGTAGTTATTAGAAGGGGGGATAGATATAGCAGGGCTAAGATCAGGTGATGCTTTTACGTAAGCATGCCCTTTACTATTTATATGCTAGATTCTCTCTTTTGCGGAGAACCATCTAACTTTATATATAACAAAAACTAATATAATATAATACAACGTTTATTAAATCAATTATATAATCACTTATACTGCTTTAAACTAACGAATTATATACTTGATCACTTATATTTGACGATGCTACTCCTTTAAGTCTCCCTTTAATACTCTTGTTCGTACCAGATCCTCGAACCACGATCCTGCCTCTTATGTTCCCCTCCACAATATACTATCTTTATCTTACTATTAAAGCAGAACCTTCTATAGTTCTAGTGTATTATTAGTCCTAGCGGCTTTAACTTTCTTGCTAGTTTAAAGCTCTTCTTTTCTTCTTTACTTTTATAAGGCTAGAATTGCTTCGTTCTTTATTGCTAGGGGTATTAACTATACGCGTCTTATTGCATTATTAACAATTCGTAGTAGTTCCCTATTTCCTTGGATAGACTTTAGGAATAGGCTCGCTAGATCTAGGCTTATAAGTTCTAGTTTCTCTTGCTTAAGTTCTAAAAGTTACTTGTTTATTAAGTTCCTTATCTTAGCTAGCTTATATATCTTATATACTCTATAGTGCAGCGGTGGGATCTTAATTGCCTCCTTAAGCGTAGTAACTTTATGCATATTCCTTAGCATATTTAGCCTACTATATATAAACCTCTTATGCATTAAGCGATATAAGTATCTTTACTCTTTGCTTATAGCTATCTCTAGTTCTAAATTATCGGGGTTTATATCTATATCGCTATTAGTGCACTATATAGTTAAGTAATAGTGTTAGTAGTTAGACTAGTCTTAGTCGGATTTATCCTAGTATAGGCTTTCTAGGCTGGTTTC
>JAPZPB010000818.1:0-13379 GCA_037952635.1 Bryoglossum gracile | reverse complement strand
CTTGGCCTTAGGCTTCTCCTACTCGCTTTGCCTGCTCTTAATGCTTATAACCCTACGTCGTCTCACCACCCCGCTATAATATATACCTTAATCTATTACTTTAATATAAAAATACAATATAGGTTATACTTAAAACAAACTTATTAAAAAGCCTTTCTAATAACCTTTATACCCAGTTAATACCTTTTATATTACTATATTCAACACTTATTTTAAAAAGCAAAGCTAGTTTACTTTAATATAGCTAAAATAAAGGGTAATTAACTTTTAAGTTAATAAAAGTAAAATATAAATAAATAAAGGAAAAGGTATAAAGTATATAATAAGAAAAGCATATAGCTATTGCATTATTATATTTTAAAGAAAAGCAAGTAAATTTAGTATTATATAATTATAAAATATATAAGTTATAAGAGTGCAATAAGTTATTTAAAGCTAATAACTATTTATAATAAATAACTTAAACTTGGCGATATTATATTATTAAAGGAACTATATATTACTTTAAGTAGCTAAAGTCTATATTAAATATTATAACTTTTTTAAGCAAGGTAAATATTTACTAATATAATAGCATAAAGGGATTAGTAAATTAATCTATTTATAAGCTATTTAATAAAATAATAAGTATAAAAAAAGAAAAGGTTCTTAAAGAACCCCTCTTTAAATATACTAAAGTATTAAGAATAGCAGCTTAGTAAGGGTATAATCCTCTAGACTATATACTTACGGTTACAATATAGCTATAGGGTAGAATATACTAGCATTTAATCGACTAACTAGCTAAGAAGAAGGTTAAGGCTTGAGCCTTGTTTTATATAAGCGAAAGTAGCCTCGCTTATAAACCGGTCTACTTCCACTAGCTCTAGTCCGGACTATACCTTAGCCAATCAGGTTACGTCCCTGAACTCTCTTACCTCCACTTTTCTAATATAAAGGTTAATATATAAGCTATTACTATTAACTTAGTAATAACTATAAACCTTACTATTAAGCCTTTTATTATTATATATTATTAGCCTTAAGGCCTTAAGGTAATTTAGCCTTAGCCTTACGCTTAGGCTTGCCCAAGCTGCTAGAACAACTAACTAGAATCTATTATATACGCTAGAGATAACCGCTAGAATAGCTAATTAAGGGATAACCAGTTAGGATTATTATATTTAGCTTATTTAACTTATTTGTTTCTTTAACTTACTTGCTTTTATTAATAATAAGTAAAGCGAAATTATTAAATAAATCTATTATTAAACAATTTAATCTTATTTAATACAAGGAATAAAATTCGAAAGCATTAATATATTATATTTATAGTTCTTTAATTAATATAGTTCCTTCTTTATATATATACTTATTATTATTACTATTATTATTTTATTATTTTAGTTTAAAAAAGCTTTATAAAAATATAAAGTTTTTTGTTTTGCTTTTATTATATTAAGCAATTACTTAAAAGCTTTTGTATAAGTAAATAAATGTTAAATAATTTGATTTCTTAGCTATTATAATAAATATAATAAAGTAAGAAAAAAGTGCTTAGTATTAGGTATTAGATTATTTAATAAAAGATAAGCTATTTAAAAAATCTTTATAATAAAATCACGTTCTTTAGTTTAATTATATATATAACAAGTTGTAAAGCCAATAATAGCACCCAATTAGAATGCGATATATCACGTGACCCTTTAAATTAATCGACTTGTGTTCTCTCATTGCCTGGGTTCTCTACCTCAGGCCCGCGTACCAGCGTTTGGTCTCTGAAATAAGGTAGCATAAGATATCAACCCCGAGATAGGCTATCCATAATCCATGAAAGTACCCCTCGAGCCTTGACTTTGGGACGGGCGCATATTCGCTCCCGACGGGGCCCCGGAAGCCGAAAGCTCGGGTAAGATCCCCCGACAGGCTTTGTTGACAGGCAGTTGCTATATACAATATATACTTGATCTGAATGTGGCATAAAAATAAAATAAAAATCAATTGTCTTCTACACAACGGTTCATTAGCTCTCTTACTGTTAAACTTACATTTAGGCGCAAATCTCCATTCTATGTCTTCCCTCACAGACCTTGCGACTCGGATCGCCAACAATGCAGGCATGCTCAGCTACCATCTGAAGTCAAATCAGTTCAAGAATCCCTCGTTCAGCGCAGATGCGGACACGGAATTCCCCAATCCCGAGCATGATCCCCTAGTTGAAGCAGCCCGCGTGGCTTTGGTTGACGACACCAAGGCTTTGCGCGATTTGGCGCTGGGCCCTGGGCAAGTGCTGAGAGAATTGTGCTGGAGTGTATGTCCTACCCTGCCGCCTTCTCTGTGTATAGCTGTACTGACAGGTAGGCTCAGTCAATTGATCTTGCTGTGCAACGCGTGATCTACCACTTCAAGATCTACGAAGTAGTCCCGCTTGAGGGCTCAATCCCCTACGCCGAGATCGCCCAAAAAGTCGGCCTCCCAGAGCGCCAGGTTGAGCGGTTCCTGCGCCAGTCAGCGTTAAATGGTATCTTTACAGAACCCGAACTGGGCCGTGTCGCGCACACCGCATCCTCCGTCGTCTTGCTCCACGACAAGCCTATGCTGGACTGGTATGGCCATTGCGTCGAGGAACTCTTCCTCGCCGGCGCAAAACTTGCAGATGCGCTCGAGGCAAATCCCGGCAGTTCCAAACCCGAAGAAAGTGCCTTCAGTAACGCATTCAACACCACTGACGGTATCTTTGCCTTCTTTGAGAAGCATCCGGATCGCCAGGCGCGGTTCTTCGGCGCAATGGAGGGCGTCGGAAAAGACTACGGGCATAGTCTTACACATGTAGTCAGAGGGTACGATTGGGCGAGCCTAGGAAAGGCTACTGTTGTCGATGTAAGTTTTCTCATCAAACGCCTAGCGAACAGAATAATTCTAAATGCCACGGAAAATAACAGGTCGGCGGCTCCGCTGGCTTCGTCAGCGCTGCCCTTGCTACTGTGTTCCCGGACCTCAGCTTTGTGGTTCAAGACTACAAGCACACAATTGATCAAGGGCGAGAGCAACTCCCGAACGAGCTCAAAGATCGCATTACTTTTATGACGCATAACTTCTTTGATCCCCAGCCTACGACAGGTGATGTCTATATTATGCGGCACATTTGCCACAACTGGTCGAACGCCAACTCGGCCAAGATCATACAGCGTATTGTGTCTGCCATGAAGCCGACAAGCAAGATTCTGCTCGTAGAGGTTGTCGTTGTTCCTCCCAAGGTTGTCAACAGCGTCCAAGAAAGATATATGAGGTCAGTAGTTGAAGATTTGTTTTTTGGGATGTTTTTACGTTGGACACTAACATAACATCACAATTAGAAATGTGGATATTACTATGCTTCAAATGCTCAACACCCAAGAGCGCAGTGCCGAAGACTGGCACGAGATCGCATTTCTTGCCGACCCACAGTTGAAGATTCTCAACATCCACAAGCTCCCGGGAAGCTGGGACTCGATTATTGAGATTGGGTTCAAGCAATAAATCCACGGGGCAATTAGCTTGGTATATAGCATGAAACTATACGGGGATTGTATTTGAGAATATATAACATGTCTTTATTATTAGTAAAGATAAACAAAGATTCAATATATTAGATATTAAAAGTATTATATATATTTTGTATATATTAAATGAGAAAACTTTAAGCCTTAGTGAATAAAAAGGTAATATATATATATAAGAATATAATATAATAAGCTTATTAAACTGCCTTTCTAGTAACTTATATCAATTGCTAAATATACTATAATTAACTTAATTAACTAGCTAAAAAAAGGTTCGAGGTTAAGCTTCATTTATATATAAAAAATTAGCCTTAATTATTAAGTAATTTACTTTTACTAGCTTTAACTTAAACTAAGCCTTGGCTAATTAAATTATATCCTTAAACTCTTTTATTCCATCCTTTTTAATATAAAGTATAATTTTATAATATAATATAAAAAATATATAAAGTTTATATAAGAAATAATGCTTCTTTTACGAGGATTATTATAAATATATTATTAAATTAAATCGCATTTTTACTTATTTTTATTTTTATATAAATTTATAACTTTCTTATTAATTTATAAGATAATATTATATTTATTAATAATAATACTTAATTAAACGCTATTTAATGCTAAGAAAAATACTTAAAAGCTTTAATATATAAATTTATAATTGCTTTATAATTATAATTACCTTTTTCCTTATATATTATTTATTATTATTATATTCCCTTAATTTATACAAATTGTAAATCTCCTTATTTCTATCCCGCTGTAATATATAAATTTATAATTACTTTATAACTATAATTACCTTTTTCCTTGTATATTCTTTATTATTATTATTTTATTTCCTTAATTTATACAAATTGTAAATCTCCTTATTTCTACATGGCTATAATATTTAATATAAAAATAAATATAAAAATAAATACTTTATAATTATATTAAACGCCTCTTTTATTAATAATATTGAAATTTAATAATTTTCTTATAAATATATTATAATGCTTTTTAAAGGCCTAATGCTACTTAAAAGACTCTTAAGCAAAGAGGCTATTAATATATTAACTTATAGCTAATATATATAATAAAAAAGTTAATCTATAATAAGAATTAAATAAATTGAAAGACTTTACTTTTAAATATAATAAAGTTAAAGCATTGTAAACTTTAAAAAAGCTGACTCATTTATAGATAATAATTATTTATATTACTTTTTGTTAAACGTAGTAATATAAAGGGTCTTGACTAAATTTGAAGGTTACTAGGAAGGCTCTCTAATAAGCTCGTTTTTGGGTACAACTTGTATTGTATTATGTACATTATATAAATTAACAGATCAAGGTGTATGTGTGCCGAATGCATAGCGTGCCACCATTGTAGTAGACTAGTTTGGGTTGGACCGGTTTGGGTGCTGACCAATAGGAATGCCCCATTATGATCAACAAGCCATACGATCAACACTTTTAAATTAAAACTACAAATTTATTCCTTGAAAGAAAGCTCCCATAGTCCTTTATAAACATGCGAGCTTTTATTAAACTCTGTAGTAATCTGTTTTAATATTAGCAACATTCGTTATTATAATAGAAAACCTACTTTTAAAGAACAGTCAACTCGAGCAAACAGCTCCAACCACTCTGTCTGCGTCCTCTGCTTGACATTATGCATAGCCATCGTAGTTATATCTCGTCTCCGATACCCAATCTCAACATTTGGAAGAAACTCGTTCGCTAATGGCGACACGCCGTCTGTCACCAGAATTCGTGTGGATGGCGAGGCCTTTAGAGTAGGAAGCAGCGTCTGGAGAAGTCTGACAGCATCATCGTCAACCCAGTTCCACAGAAGATTACGGATCAGATAAACCGAAACATTTCTTGAGTCGTCTGAAGGGGGAGGGTCAAACAGCGACGGGACGCGCGTGAAAGTGACCCTGGTATGAGATTCTTGCCCGAGTAGTGCTTTATTTTGAGAAAGAAAGGATTCCGAGTCGCAGCGGATCTCGAACGCAAGATCTGGCATTTCTGGTGCTAGTGAAATAGAGGCAAATCCATATCTGCCGCCGATTTCGACCACCTTAGATACTCTTGGGACAATGCAATGCTCGATGGATTTTCTAATCAAAGAATTTGCGGGATCCAATGCTATTTCGGTCAGCATGGGGCTTTTAGCTCAGGGAGGCGGTTTTATAGCAAGCTTACACTGGGATACACCTTTCATGGCTCGACGAAACCGGTTACCTTTTTCAGGGTGGCTAGCATGCCAGTCGTACATCTCAGCGCCCCACCTAGGATAGTGTTAAGCCAAGAAAAGCTCACAGGGACCATTTTACCACATTACTTACCCGCATTTGAAACCTGACATGCCGTTGCTATAATCATTCGGTTTGGTGGCTAGTGCCTCGGCGAGATGAACACTGGCAACCCGCGTCTCAAAGAGTCTGCAATGTCAACGTCAGCATATTTCCCATCCTTGAACGGCCGGATGATGTGAAAGTAAAACATACTGGAATTCAACCCATGCCTTGAAGTCCCCATGAAGAAGAAGCTCCTCTGCCACGGCCGTCAAAGTAAAAATACCATTCTCCGGCATTTGAACTATATTCTTACAGCGCAGAAGTCCTAGTAGCCGCGATAGTTTATCCTCAGGAATGCCGGATTGTTGCGAAAGACTGCCTAAAGTCGCCCGTCCCCCGCATGAAGCGATATGCTCAAGTATATTTGATTGAAGAATTGCGTAAAGGGCTCCATGGTCCCAATTAGGGGCAACAAATTCGTGAAGGTATTCATGAGGCCCTTGAAGGAGTACACTGAGCCTCTCTAGCAGACAAAGAGCCTTTGCCCGCGCCGTGGTCAGCTCTACGGAACTTTCTGACCAGAAATCCGTAGTTGTTCCTGCTGCAAGAGAAGGTAACGCCGTGTCCGTCTTCTGGCATTCCTTCTCCATAAGCGAGCATTGGTTAAGAATATCTGCGGCCAGTTGACCAATTCCCAGCTGCTCAATCTGTTCTAATGATTGGATGTTGCTCATTTTGTCCTGTCTATTGAAACTCAGCGTAATACTAATAAAACTCATGAGACTACTCGGCAAGGAAAGCGAGTGCTGTGGTGGCGAATGAGGTAATTAAGCTTCTTCTCAGACGTACATGCTGGCTAGCTCATCCTTCATAGTTACACAACTATGCGTCGGAACGGAAATGGAAAAGGAGGTACATCATCTCGGCTTGCGGAATCCGGGACACCGAAGTTTGAAGTGTGCAATTTTCTATACAGTATTATACGAAGTACTGTATACAGACTGGGTATGGATTTGTTTTAAGCCACTGGTATAGCTGCTTACATCAACGAATCAAGGACGTGCCCTTTCAGTTGTATTGCCTTGTAAGCTATCAAGAATACTAGCTAACTTACCTATCCAACATTTCTCTCTCTCGTCAAACATATCCTCCCTCCGTACCTTCGTATCTCCGAATCAGACTCGCGGGTGGCTAAAACAGCGTTTCCACCAAAGCCTTCACGCGGTCATACAGCGACCCTTCAGTCGCGCCTCCAAGTGCTCTCCGCACAATGATTGGGATCTCATCCCTGTTGACGCCCCGGGCCGAAAGATTGGACGATTCGAGAGCGAGAGAGCTGACGAGAGCGATGATGCGATCCCCAACTTCCAGTGCGTCTCGCACTTCGTCGCCCGTTGAAGTTTCCCCGATCATTGGCAGCAGGCGGGCTATCTGCACCGCGTTCTCTGGTGTCTCCTGTGCCTTGAGTCTGACCACCTTCCCAAGGGTCATGCACGACGTGATGCCATGTGCAATACCATACGGACTCCCCAGCGCATGGCCCAGGCTGTGCGACAGCCCCATTCCTCCTGTCAGCGCCTCGCCCTTCAGCCCGGAACTCGCATACGCCGCGAGCATCAGACGCACAGCGACCTCATCATCGTGGGGGTGCGAGTCCCGCGCCTTAGGAAGACACTCGAAGAGCTCCCGGACGGCCCAGAGCGCCAGTGCCTTCCAAGGCACCTCGCTCGAGTTGGGGTGATACATGCACTCGACGGCGTGGTCCAGCGCCCGCATGCCGGTGCTGAGCCAGAGCTGCTTCGGCGTGTAGCGTGTGTACTGGGGGTCGTAGAAGATGGCCACGACGCCCATCTCCGGGTCACGAAACCCAATCTTCACGCCATCTGCCGTGGTGTATCCTCCTCCAGCAGTGCACTCGGCGGCGCTCAGGGTAGTGGGGATGGTGAGATGGGTCAGGAAGGCTCCCCGACTTTGCTTGACGCGTAAGGAGATGACTTTGGCCGTGTCGATGGGCGACCCGCCGCCGAGAGAGATGATGGTATCAACCTCGGGAAGCCCGAGGACGGTGTCGATGGCCTGCTCGACATCCGCAATCGGCCCGTGCTGGCGGATGCTGGAAATCGTGCCGACGTGGTGGTCTCCCAGGAGGCTTTCCAGTTGGTGCACGAGCGGCGTTTTGGTGGCCAGGGTCGTGCCGGTCACGATAACCGCCTTGGATGCGGCTGTCGGCAGAGTGCCGAGGAGGTGTCGGCCGACGCAACCGGAGCCGTAGTAGACATTTCGCACCGTGATGCGTGGTTGCCAGACCCCGGACAAATCGGGAGTTGACCTTTGTGCAGCAGGCATGGCGAGCGTGCTGTGGACACGGAATATATAGTAGTAGTAGTAGTAGTAGTAGTAGCTACAATCAATCGCGCACATATAAATACTGTAAACAGCGCGCACTCTGTCGGGGCTTAGAGGACTCGCCGCTGCATGCTGTTTATGATTCGGCTTCCGAGTGCCGTTTATTGATCAGACGCTATTAACGTTAATAGTGAAAGGAGGAGGAACCACGATTCATGCAGCAACATCCAATACTGCAATCTCCATCAGTATTGAGATGCCAAGATTGAACAATACTGTCTTGAACTATAACAGCAAATCTTGTGGGGAAAATAGTATATTATTATATTCTTATGTGATTATATTAGAAATACTTTGCTTAATCGGGGGCACGACGATTCCATGCTAAGATCTTTGCGTTGCAATAGCAGTTGAGCGACAAGCACGTACCATTGGAACATTTAAATTTTATTTATCCCAACTACCAAATCTATATTTTACATTTCGCGACGATTTGACTGATTGATCACCCAATCAATTACAGTACTTCGTCGTATGTCAGTCAGACATTGCCGAGCTCCTTCAAGAACAGCCACCTCCCGCCATCACCCCATCCTTTCGATCTCCACCCGTTCATGTTCGCCGGGAAGAATTCCAACACAGTCAACAGCGAGGCATCGTGCGCAATCACGATCATGACATCGTCTCGTCCATCGAAAGCCTTGAGCAGCTCCAGGGTCTCCTGCGCCCTTTTGAGGTCTTCCTGCATGCTCGCCGCGAGCCCGTAGAACGCGTGGTCCGTCCCCTGACGTGCGCAACTGCACCGTTGTGATGGTGGTATTTGCCTCAACACGTCCGCTGGAACACTGCAACTGTCAGGAAGGAGTCGAAATAGACTTGGTCGCAGCTGTGCAACATGGTGGCATGCGTCGCCTCCCAAAAGTATCCAGGAATCCTTCGTGGTCCGACACAGACCGCACAAGTGATGGCCAGTATGCCCTGGGGCTTCCAATAGCCAGAATGAGCCATCCTCGAAGAAATCTACGGCGCGAAATCCGCCGATGATGGTATTACTAGTTGAGAAGTCAATTTCTCGAACGGTGCGACCGCAAAAGGCGCTGTCTAGGACGAATGAATGGGGGTTTGTAGGGTAGCCTGGGATATGCGCTTTTTTGAAGCCTGGCCCAACAACGAGTTCTGTGCTAGCTGGGAAGACGGACGGATCGCCGACATGGTCGATGTGCGCATGCGACCAGACGACTGCATTAATGGCCGAGAGGTCGATCCCATGGGCCTTGATGGTGTCTGGGATGTCGTTAAATTCGTCGATGCCCATTATGTCTTGGTCACCGGCAAAGAGTGCCTTGACGGCTGGTGGCATTCGGGTGTCGAGGTCTTTCATGAAGGCCAGATCAAAGAGAATTTTCTGGTTGCGGTTTGCAGATTCGATCAAAAAGCTATAGCCTGCGAGGATTAGGTGTTTTTTGTCTGCTGGGGCCGGATGAACAAGCAGATCTGCTCGCATGTGGGACTTGGCCCCATTGATGACTGAGACTTTGACATTGTGGTCTTGGTATGGAGGGAACTTGATGTCTTCGGGTGACATATTTGCTGGGTCGTATAGGTCTAGTATGACAATAGGCTCATAAGCCGGAGATGTTGACAAAAGTCATGTTCAAAGAACAGAAAAAGTAGAGACGAGGACCCGGCCTGATACGTCGCAATCGCGGTTCTTGCTCGAGAGAACTCGGGCGCCGAGTCCCATGGCTAACAGTTGATCGAGATCAACTCGCTGCTGGTAGTATTGGCCCTTTGGAGGCTCTGATGTGTCACGAATACTATCCTACCTCGAATTGCGACTTGTGAAGACGTTTTAGCATGCGCAATTTTTGTGACACGAAACGAGTCTCTTGGAAACGAAAAAAATAACTATATATTTTTCTGAAAATAATCTAGCGTCGAGATCTGGCGTTTAGGTAAGCAATCTTATTACTCTAAGGGGATGCGGATAGTATCAGTGTTTCAAATGTCTCGTTGGAACACGTCCTGCTTTTCCTGTTGATATGTAATCTACTGTAATCTACCCCATCGATATTGGCATTGGCTCCGGTGCAATCCTTTTTACCCCAGAGTACCAATACAACTTTCCGAACGGTAGCAATGCCGTTTGCTCTCCACTCTTCAGGTCCCACTCACTAAGATCTAGGTTCGACTGGCAACGGAGAAGCGACCATGTCTCCTCCGGTGTCCTCCCTCTCGTGCAGGAAACATATCCGTCAATGGCGTAGAATAACGGCAAAATTGGGATTAGATAAGTAAACAGAAGGTGTTTTGGCGATGTGGCGAAATCGTAGAGGGTCGTGATGAAGACGGATAATATGACGAATGTTGTGTTTAGCAGAGATGGTAGAGTGCGATGGGTCATCTCAAATATCCTGGAAACAGTTAGTTGCGATGAGACATGAGACAATGCGATTCCAAAATGCCACCAACATGAAGGCGTCGGCGCTCTGGACCGCGCTGGCGAGCACTTTCTGTGCAGCAGCATCGTCAAAGTGGTGAAAGCACAGGTTAAAGATGCGGCATTCTTTTTTGCCGGGTGGTGCTAGGCGCTGCGGTTTGGTAGCATCGATTGGCTCTTGGATGTATCTGATGTGAGCACTGCGCTTTACGATCTTCTCCCAAGCGTTGAGATCCGGCCATAGATCTGTGAGCACAAAGTCGACTGGTTGATAACCGCTGGCTGTCAGCCTCGTGTTCATGGCCGGCTCCAACAATGGGGTCGGACCACCGGCGCCCGCGCATGAATCGATAAAGGTGAATTGCGCTGCGTTTGCGGGACCGCCCAATACCTGAAGTAGCAGGTCGCATGCTTGCGTGGCGGGAGAACCGTTTTTGCTGTTGGAGGCCTGCCACATTCGGGCCAGCGCGCGGTGGGTGTGTTCACGAAGCCATGATGGACACCAGGACTGATCTTCGACCTCGGCGAGATGTAAGCGTGGGAAGAGGACCCAGCTCGGCATACTGTATTCTGGGTGGTATTCGTAAAACGGCGTAAAACGAGGTAAAACAAGGTTGGTGGTTACGTGAGGGAAGATCCGGAGCTCGTATTTTCCTGAGGGCCACAAATCAGGATGCAGGGCCCTTTGATGGTTTTAAGGACATGGGGCCAGCCGCTGCTCGGAATCCGGGGTGCCGCCGCATTGTTCTTCGTCGTCCGGAAGGTACAGCACTTAATCAGCACTTTAATCAGCACTTAATCAGCAGTTACTCGGCAGTTACTCGGCAGTCAGTCGGGTATCAACCGCCAAGGACGCATTTCAAAACACTTCAAAACAAGCGCCAAGGCGCTTTTTAGGTAAGCTGTTAGTCATTCGATTTCATATAAGCCGCTGCCGCTGCAGTTCGTGAAAACGCATGCAGGGGAAAAAAAGCCACTGACCGACACACCGGACACACCGCTTCGAATTCAAAGCCAGCAACGATGCACCCATTCAGCGCTAAAAAGATCGAGCCCAAGCCGTCAATAGAATCAATCGAGGCATCTGCCGTCCCAGATGGTGGCAGGCAGGCCTGGCTCCAGGTCGTGGGCGCGTGGATGTTGTTCTTGTAAGTGCATGCGTGCATCGTACATCATGATCCATTGCATCCATCGCCGACCTATAGCTATGCAATACAGTACAGTGCAATGCTGACCACAGGCAGCAACACTTGGGGTATCCTTAATACGTACGTTGAATCTCTTACCCTTCTTTCCCTTACCATGGCCTGACTGCAAAACCAGCTTCGGAATCTTCCAAACCTACTACGCATCCGGCAAAATGTTCAAGGCAACTTCATCTGAGATTTCCTGGATTGGCGCCATCCAGGCGTTGACCCTGCTTGTCGTCGGTGCCATCGCAGGCCCAATCTTTGACCGCGGAGGGTTCCGATGGCTGCTTCTGGTTGGCAGCTTTGGCGTCGTCTTCGGGCACATGATGCTCTCCTTATGTAATACGTACTGGGCGGTACTTTTGGCTCAGGGATTTGTCATTGGAATCGGAGGCGGCTGTCTCTACGTTCCCTGCATTGCTATTCTGCCTACATACTTCTCCAAGAAGATTGGTTTGGCTTTGGGCTTAGCAGCATCCGGGAGCTCGACCGGCGGCATCGTCTACCCAATTATGTTCTATAAGCTCATTGATAGAATAGGGTTTGGATGGACGGTGCGAGTACTTGGCTTCACGGCGCTGGCCACTCTCGCCATCCCACTCACTATCATGCAGACACGTCTCACACCAGCCAAGCCACGTTCCCTTGTCGACTGGACGGCGTTTACTGATGGAGCCTATCTCACCTGCGTGGCTGGTTGCTTGATCGGCTTCACCGGCATGTACGTTGGATTCTTTTACACCTCCTACTTCGGACAGGGCTCTGGTATTGCGGATGAGAGCTTGTCTTTCTACCTCACCCCAATCCTAAACGCTGCGTCTATCTTTGGTCGAACCGTCCCCAACTGGCTATCCGACAAGGTTGGACCGCTTAACATCATTGCGCCTAGTAAGTGTTCACCCGTTTTCGTTTTTCCCCCTTTTTCTTTTCTGCTCACAAAGTCTAGGTGCCTTGATAATGGGCGTGGTCCTTCTTTGCAATGTTCTGGTTAAGGACATTGCTGCAATCATCGCGACAACTGTGTTGTTTGGCTTCTTCTCTGGCGTCTTCGTCGCTCTTCCTCCCGCACTGTTCGTTGCGCTCACCAAAGACAAGTCGAAGATAGGCACCAGGATCGGCATGGGACTGGCAATCGCTGGTCTAGGTGTGCTTGCTGGTGGACCGGGAGCTGGTGCAATCCTGGGAAGCGACAACTGGAAGCAGCTCTGGGGTTTTGCTGGGACAGTGTCTTTGGGTGGTAGCTTGATATTTTGGGTACTCAAATTTTGGAAAGGGGGAATAAGCCGCCAGTTATAAAGGTTTGATTTTACATGTCATAGATTGTATACTCCTGTATTCATAGAATATTCATAGTGTATTCATAGCGTATTCATAGTGTATTCATAGTGTAGTCATAGTGTATTCATAATGAATTCTGGATAATTCATTTCATTAAGTCCGTTGTCAGTCGTGTAGTCAAAGTCGTATTCATTCTGTGAAAACAATGCCACAGGCTCTCTGTAGTGGATCTTTCAGGACCAACTCTCAGCCCCACGAACAACCCCCTATATGGGCCACCCAAAATAAGCGAATTTTTAGACCGCTACTTCTATAAA
>JAPZPB010000817.1:0-13415 GCA_037952635.1 Bryoglossum gracile | reverse complement strand
TTTATAAGATAGCCTGCGAATAAGATTAGTTTACCGACCTCCTCGCGCCGTTATATCTTTAAGCGAGTTAAGACTACTTAAATAATCGGTATTCGTAGTATCGTTATAATATAAGTAATCATCCTAGGCAAAGTTAATATAATAGATTATATAAAAGCAAAAGTATAATAAAGAAAAAAGATACCAGTTGCTTATCTTTTCTATTATCTTATAGAATTAGTATAAAAAAGAAAAAAGATAATAGTTGCTTATCCTATTTATTATCTTACGGAATTAGTATAAGAAAGGAAAAAGATAATAGTTGCTTATCTTATTTATCGTCTTGTGGAATTAGCTTATAAATTTATAGTTAGCTTTTATATAACTTCTCTTAAATAAACTAAATACCTTCATAAAGTCCGGGTCGTCTCTTAAATTATCTAATATATTATCTTATAAGCTAGGAATAGGCTTAGTATCTAATAGACTTGCTTTAGTAGCAATTGCTTAAGTAACTTTTATAGATAATATCTATTAAGTAGTAAGCTGCTTTGCGGGGCTTATAGCTTGCTAACTGCTTTTAACTATCGAAAATAAGGCTATAATATAAAATGTTAGCTTATGTTATTTAGATGAGGTGGCTGCAGTTGGTTGATATGAGACGCTGAGGGAACGAGTGGAAGGAGTTTCCACATCGCTATGTTCCGTGTCCGTTTCCGAAAATGTGATCGGCCTCGTATGTCAGACGTAGCGGCGTCGCTCATATCGCTATAATCTTCGTCGTTAGCGTCGTCGCGCCTCCGTCATCAGCCATTTCTGGTCAATGTCGCGGCTCGCAGCAGCGAGTAGAGCGGTTGACTGGGGGTCTTCGAGGTCGGTGGGTCCGAGTAAGGCAGAGACGGTGCTAGCAGTGCTAGCCAGTCCGGTGGAAGCTGCCGTGCGGGGTCGCTTGCGGCGGACATCTCCAGTGGCACCTCGTCGGCGAAGCTGCTTTGGCAAGTGGCCGATCTCCCAGTCCGACTGGTGGAGAGCGTTCACAAGGGGGATTCGACACGTTTTGGTGACAGAAGCGAGCTGCAATATCTATCGGTGCTAAAGAGAGACTCTGGAATTCCATTCGGAACCCCCACTCGACAGGTGGCACAACGCTGTAGCTCTTCAACGTTGATCAAACATTGATAACTTGCAACATCCGTTCGAGTTGAAGTTTTTTTTTGGTATTACTAGGAACAATTTGTCTCTGTGCTTCTCGCACGGGAATTTTTTACGGCTACTTGTCATTGATTCAGGAGGTGGGTAGTTCTGACGGGAAGAGTTGGCGTATTTGTAAGATTGGTCGGCCAGGTGTTATGTGGTTGTCGTAGGCTCTCTAGATGGATGGGGGGGTTGCGTGCCTCGTTTCCTGGGGGTTTCCTCACACCTGGAACTGGGGATATAACGTTTTTCGTTACGCGGATTGACTTCATCCTACGGAAACCTGATTCTTAAAACTGCTATCATTGTGTGCTGCCCTTTCCTTTTTGTTTAGCAGTGGAGGCGAAGGTTGTGTCTGAACTGAGAAGATGGTTGAGGCCGGCGCTGGGTATTGCATGGCAAACTCACTAGATCGGAGCAAGACGCAATGTTTATTGTACAACAGCTTGGATATCGATATCTCTTTGACAAACTATCTCTGTATCATTCAAGACTGTCCGGCAAGTTAGGAGCAAGAATCGACTGTCATGAAGGCCTATCTGCATAGCGGCTGTACGATTACGGTAACTGCTGCCACTGATCGAAATGGCGGTTTTTTCCCCCAACGCAGCCCATCCTTCGCTTTCACCTTGCAGACGAAGATTGGCGTATATGTGCGAGGGGTCGTTCTCGATAATCAACCTTATCCCACTTTCTGACCTCAGCAACCTCGCAGATCTGCTAGGTGTGACCCTCAGCACGTGCCGGTAGATTCATCGGTTGGCAGCCGTGATGGTGGCTCTGCTTATTAGTCATAGTAGCCTCGCCCTCCTTTTCTTCATACCTGCCCCAGAACAGGTTCGCGATCACTGTAAGGAGTCTCCTGGCCACACATATCCGCTGACACGATATAAGGAGCATCATAACTGAGGGGAATTCAGCAAGAGGCTCGCGTACAGGTTAGGCAAGAATAAGGATAAGTAAGTGTCAAGTTGTGATGGAATCAGTGATGATGATTTAGATGTAAGTAGGTTACATGAGGGGTAATTTATACAGGAATGCGTAGCTGACAAAGCACTCATACACGTGAAACGCACGTGTTTTCTGACACTCCCCCATGCGTGATAGCAAGCAGGTGTACTGCTCTAGTGTAGAGCCTTATTAACTCATGCAATAGGCCCTTAAATTAAAGCCTATAATACCTATATCTCCTGTGGAGTTCAATATCCTACTATATAGTATAGTATTGCACTATAAGAGTACTTATAGCTATCCGCGCTAGTTAAAATAGCTTAGCAGTTGTATATTCCCAAAACGGTCTTAAAATCGGTCCAAAAACAGTCCGTAAATAGACCACTTTCCAAACAAAATAGCCCTCTAAATAGCGTCAATTTAGCCCTTGACTTGGCATAATTAACTTGTTTCTTTCCGCGGCTTATAGTGCCTTGAAAATACGGCTACCCTTAGCCTTAGATTATGCCAAGATCTAATTTGCCTCTATTTCCGTCTTTTATACCCTTAAATTCCTTATAATTATTATTCTAAGCGTTCTATAGTATTTCTCTATTATATAAAGGTTCAATTGCTTCGTAAGATAATCTGCTAGTTATTCTATACCCGCAATATGCTTAATCTATAGCTATCTAGTTGCAACGAGGTTATTTCGAGTATAGAAGTATTATAGTTTAATATGCTTAGATTTTAGGTGATTCTTGCCTTAATCTTAATGCTATAACATAGCGGCTTTATTATCGCAGTATAGGATTAGCGTACAATGCTTTTCTTTAAGGTTTAAAGCCAATTTCTTGTGCTAAGCACTCTCCTTTCCTCCTTTACTTATAGCGATAATTTCAGCCTCTTATAATGCTATAGATATCGATTTCTAACGATTTGCTTGCTATAATACGGCTCCTCTATTCCTTACTATTGCCTAGCCTTAAAAGCTTTTCCTATTATTCTCTATAGCCTAAGTAGCGTCTATATATATCTTCTAATCTAAGCTCCTTATTCTATCTATAATCTTGCTATATATTATACTAGTGCGTCTCGTGCTATTAAAGTAATATAAGAGGTATTTCGCGTATTCAAGGTATATTTAAGATAGCTTAGCTATAAATCGTGCTAATTGCCCTATAGCGTAAGCTATATTAAAACGTATATAGTTAAAGAGGTAAATATATAAGCCTATAATTATTCTATATAGCGACTTTTCAGCTTTTTCAAGCGTTTCTTTTTTATTGATTTCGCTACTTTCAAGCGTTATTATTAGCTTTAGAACTATGCCAGGTAGCATAGGCGTAAATCGTGGCTTAGAATCGAGCATTCTAAGCTTCTTAAGTAGCTTCATAGTATAGAGTTCCTAATATATAGTAATTGTCTTTGCAACTATATTTCTCTCGATTTAGAAGCCTATAAACATATAAGCTTCTCTAAGGTCCTTGCAAGACTATTTCTTTATAATAAGGTGTTTCTTAATATTAGCTTGCAATTTCTCCCCTACAATTAGCATATTATTAATGAATATAAGGATATAAATATCGTTTTTAATAAAGAGGTTCGGATCCGCAGATAATTAAGTATAGCCTCTATTAATAAAGTATACTTTTACCGTCTCGAACTATGCCCTTAGAGCCTATTTTAGTCTATAGAGCGATTTGCATAACTTAAGGTATACGCGCCGGTTCTCTTTAATTAGTTGTGGTTCCACTTATTCCAGGTATTTCGGCACTTCTATATATATATCTTTCTTTAAGTTAAGTATAAGAAACGCGGTATTAACGTCCAATTGTTAAATAGAAAGGCCTTCCGCGGCCGCTTTTGCAAGTAGCGTGCGTAAAGTTATATAGCGTACTATAAACGCGAAGGTTTTAAAGTAATCGAGGCTATATTCTTGCTTAAATCCACGCGCTACGAGCCGTGATTTATAGCGTTTAATAGTGCTATTAGCACGAAATTTCTTCTTAAGTACCTACTTTGCTATAACTAGCTTTGCAAGTAGTGTTCTATAATAAATAGTATATATGCTATTATCTTTTTGCAAGTTAAGTTTATTAAGTATAGAAGGTTTCTAATTAGGAGCGTCCTTCTATAAGGCCTTTTCTACTATAATGTTCTTTTAAAGAGGTATAGATGCGGCAAGCGCCTCTACCTCTATAGTTTGCTTATTAGTAACTATTATAGCTATAGATTTATTAAATACTATCTTTGCTTTAGATATTAGTTTAATAATCCGGCCTACTCAAGATATAGTCTTCGGCGGCTTAATAGTATAGTCTCTAGTGCCTATAAATTTCTCTATAGTATGCGAGCTTACTTTCTTTGCTCTAGCGTAAGTACACGAGCCTATAGAGTCCACTATAATAGTATCTCCTTCTAGTTCTACTTTAAAGCCTATAAGTCCTTCTATAGCTTGCAAGTATAACTATAGTAGCATATGCCTAGCGGCTTGTTCAAGAGCTTTTGCCCTTCTAATAGCCTTCCTTTTTATGCTAAGTCTTATAGGCACTATTATTTCTTATTCTAGCTTACTCTACTTAATGCTAAGGAACCTATATTTATTAACTTTAACACTTGCTAATACTTTAACTTCTAGAGTTTCTCTATTAAGGCACTTCGCGATCCTATTTCTATTAAGTCTTACCTAGATATAGTTCTCTAGTCTAAATCGAGGCTTAAGTGCTTAAGGATATAGCTTTAAAGGGAATAGTACTTTGCAGAAGCTTCTAAATACCTTTAATTTATGGAATTCTAGTAGTTTATCCGAATATATAGCGTATAAGGTAACGTGCCTTCTAATAAGTAAATCTGCCTCTAGCCTAAATAATAATGCTAAGGTAAGCACTCTATTATATACCTAAATGGCATAAACTGCCGCATAGCATTATATAGTATCTAGCAGATTAGCTGCGTATAGTATTAACCGCATTATTTCCTTAATTAGCCTAATTGCCTATTTAATAACTCTATTTATCTAATGTTTATAGGAAGGGCTTAGTTTATATATAATACCATCAAGCAATAGCTATGCTATAAATGCGGCTCTAAACTCGCCCTTACTATTATTATATCTTTAATAAGCTACCTTCTCTCTTATCTCCTTTTCAAGAGATAATTTAAAGTCTTTCAAATAAGGCAGTATCTTACTTATATTCTTTGTTTTAAGTAGGCGTATCTAGCACTTCCTCGTGGCATTATCGCAGACGAGTAGGAAGTAGTTATAGCCTTAGACTAACTATATAAGCTAGCTAGAGATATCTGCGTATAGCTTTCGGATTTTATAATAAGTGCATACGTTTATCGATTTATTATACTTTGCCTTTATATAGCTAGCAAGGCACGGTTCGCAGATACTATCGCCGATTAACGATAGTTTCTTCTTAAATTTCAAGTTGATCGCATAATCCTATAGTATATTAATATACTAATAATTAGTATGCAAAAGACGACGATATAGCAGATTATATAGTGTCTCCCCTATAGCTTTATAGGCAGGCCAAGAGTCCAAATAACTTATACTTCTTCTAGTTAGGCTTTATGTTAAAGAAGGGGAAAGGAATTTGGGCGGGATTGAGGTTTTTATACTCGCCCCGGCACCCCTTAGGGTCGTAACTTCCTCCTAAGGGACACTTGCTGTTTCCTGAGGGCCCCTTAGGGTATTAGTCGATCCTTCTTATATTAATTGCAAAGCGTATTCTATAGTGTTAAGGATATATTATCCGTAGCCTTAGCTAGCTATAAAGACAATAAGTCCGTTTATGCCTCCTTTTCTCGCTATTGCTTTGCAGTTTATAAATAGCATAGATATATTATCCTTATTAAGTGCTATCATGCTAATTAATTTTGCCTTAAAGTTAGGTATCCACTATATATCTTTTAGGACGATTAGGCTAGTCGTTGTTTCTAGTTATATATCGCTATAGCCTTTCGCTTTATAGAATATGCTATTAGCAACGCGTACTTGCTTTTAGGTTATCTATCTCTTAATTAAAGTAAAATCGGCTTGATTATACGTAAAATGTCGAGTTGCGCTAGAGTCTATATAAAATAGGTCTAGAGTTAATAAATAGGCACTTTTAGTAGTATAAGCAAAGGCGTTAAAGTAATTAAAACCGTTATCGTATTTGCCTTCTTTAACTATTATATAGTTCGACTTTTTAACTATATATCTAATTTCCTTCTTCTTGCTACTATTCCTACCTCCTATACTACTCTTGCCTATTATAGCCTTATAGTTGCCTGCAAGCACCCTCTTCTTATTCTTATACTTAGACTCGCAGTGATTCTTCTTAAAGTAGAAGGAGCATTAATCCGCATTTGCCTTTAAAGCCTATATATGCCCTCTAAAATAGCCTTTGCTTAATCGATTATGCCTAAATCGGCCTCTAGATCGATTCCCTTTATCTTTAAACTTTGTTACTTCTCTGCCCCTCTTTGCCCTCTTATCTAACCCTTATAATTTGCCTGTGTTTTCGCCTATAAATCTAGGGTTAGCGTAGTTTGCACTAGCAATTAAGAGAGCTTTGTTATTATACTCTATGCGTTAAAGCAGTCGAATAGCCT
Organism: Bryoglossum gracile; assembly: GCA_037952635.1. NCBI lineage: Eukaryota > Fungi > Ascomycota > Leotiomycetes > Helotiales > Bryoglossaceae > Bryoglossum > Bryoglossum gracile. The sequence continues at coordinate 6,704 of JAPZPB010000817.1, read as the reverse complement.
CTTCTAGCGTAGCCTTACTCTGCTAGTAGAACGTCTTTGCTTAAATCTAGCTAGGCTTATTTAGAAGTAATCTAAGAAGTCGATATAGAATCTATATATTTAAAATCGGGCTTAATAAGTTCCGCAAAGCTATTTAGAACCGTCTTAGCATGCTGCTAAAGTTATATAGTGTCTCTTCTCCTAGGTTGAATTTAAGGCAGTTAAATGCGTTATAAGTTAATAATATATAAGTTTTATCCTAGCTTCGATTATATACCTTTAGTGCGTTCTAGATTCTAGTAGCGTCTTTAACTATAAAGAATGCAGTTATCTCGTTATTAAATATAGCCGGAATAGCTGCAAGTAGTACTTATATAGCTATTATTAATCGATTATTATATAAGGTGCGTAGAGTGTTACTAGCAGGTCCGCCTTTAGCAGGAGGTAGTAGCTCTATACCTCTAACAATACAATTATAGTTATTAGCTTATAGAATACTATTTATATTAATTAACTATTTAGCATAGTTGTCACTATTTAACTATGCAATAAGACCCTCCTTAATCTATTAGAATTCTGTCTTTTGGCCTAGAAAGGCAAGGTAGTTAATTTTAGTTAATAGCATCTTAGTGTTTCTTGTAGTACTAGAAAATACTAGTAAAACTAGTTATAGTATTAGTAAGAGGTGAATATTAATAGTAATGCATCTAAGACTTCTAATCTATTAAGTTATAATAGAATTAGTAATAATATATTAGATGTAAGTAGGTTATATAAGGGGTAATTTATATAGGAATGCGTAGCTGACAAAGCACTTATACACGTGAAACGCACGTGTTTTCTGATAGTAAGGGTTTGACTCGGCTACATCCTGCCAGAAAATAATCTCGTCATCAGCCCGTTGCCTTGGCAATGAACGAGATGCCCGCCCTAATCGTTAAGTCTTCAAAACATCGTCAAATTTTCAGCTCAATAACAACCGTACTCCCTCAGAATGTCTTCTAGGCGGGAATCGGATTTTGCGCTGCCCGAGCAGCTGCTTCGAGAAGCGGATGAGTGAGCAGAGCATAAGCGAAGACGTGTGGAGGACGAGCAGCGAAATCGAAAGGAAGCCGACAAGAGGGCAGAACAGGAACGAAGACGTGCGGAGGATGAGGGGAGAAAGCAAGATCCACGACATTGAATGAATACCTACGCGCCTGCCACACATTCCTCTCGAAGCCACTCCGTATCCAGACAGACAAGAGCATTAGTACGCAAGGCACCATTACCAGCAGCAAACAAGCCCTGCCCGACCTTATGGATGCCATGGACAGACTTTTCAACACTGCAGCAACAACCATTTCGAAAAGATTCCGAATACGTTCCTTAAGACGCAGAACATTTCAGCTCCATCTAATATCTCAAAGAGCTTGGACAAGACCTTTGCGACCGAGGATGCGATTCAGGTGAAGATGAGGGTCCCTGGGGAGAGATCCCCGCTGCCCTACCCTGGCCCCGATAGAATTTCGCCGTTGTGGCACTACTTTCGTGCACAAAGGACATTACTTCCAGCGACGGGTGGGGGACAAAACTCTCGATAATAGAGCCGGCAGCACAGGATAGGAAGGCTATTATCAAGGTCTTAAATGCAATACGAAGCTGCCTCAGATGATGCTGTTTATGTCCCGGAACTCTATCGTCGATTATATCTGGCAAATAAATACAGCCTGTACAACCAGGGGACAATGGCCCTAGCTTGGTATCAGAGAAAACCCCCCATCCCATCCGAACCATAGCCTCACCTCAAATCCAGGCCTCACTAATGCCCGTTCTTTGATGTCAACGCCCCACCCTCACTCCACACTACACCAAGAAGCCGAAACTCTAAGGGTATTTCCCTCGTCCCTGCGAACGCTGCCTTGCTCGCTACTTGGAAACAGGGACATGCCTCGTCGTTCCTTCGCCCTTCGAATTGAAGCACACTACGGTAAGGTGATCACGAGCGTCTGCATCGCTCGTATGGTCGGTCTCCCTGTGCCCTTGACTTAGCTTTCTACCGCAAATGCCTGCAACTTCAAATATAATGCTCACCTGGAACAGATCTCTTGGGTATCATTAGGGAGTGGCTCCTTCCAATTTGAGAGTGATTTGGTTAAGACAGTACCAACTTTATCCGCAGTGAAATCAGGACGGGTCCAATGTGTTGTCTTCGTCGCAACAGAGAGCGTGACAGTAGCTCCATCCTTCACGGCGGTGCCGATGAGCTTTTTCGCGAGGATTTGATTGAACGACATGATATGGAAATGGTAAAGGGATCTGTAGACTTGCTTGAAAGAATAGCTAGTATCTTGGGAAATGTGGGGTTCGGATGAATTATGGTCGAGAAATGGGAGGCTTTTATATACATCTTCTGGTCATGTCCCCTAGGGTTATTCAACAATACATGCCGCCCTTGTACTTATTGCTGCTATATTTGATATCGTTACCGCGCAGGTCAGCACACAATATCCAATAGACAGCTCGATCGCAACTTGCAGCGATCATTCGAGTTTAAGGCGTACCTTCTAACAGAGCCTCCCCTTGGCGCGCGGGTAATTGATCAGGATAATGGCCTTTAATGCCAATAAATCAAGAACCAAACAACATTTTCCAACCCCAAAACTTTAAAACCGGCACGTTTCGAATGCATCGAACGAGATAGGTTGATTTTGTGACGGGGGAGGAAATTTGCGCAATGTTCTTCAGCCAGAGGACGTGAGAATCCATGCCTGCCAAGAGCTTGTGGCGATGCTGGCGGTTAGGCCAGCGGGAATGGCTATTATTGGCCAGAACAAGCGAGTGGATTGCAGTGCTTCCTTCCCATTCCGCCAGACACCTCAACGGCTTTCAAATGAATTCTTGCGATTTAGCGCACAACCTGAATCATATAAACCTATCTTAAGATTACTTTCCAACTAAACCCGTGCTACCTAGACGCTTCTGCTTTACTACGTACTCAGCCCTTTCCTCATGTCATCACTTTTTCGACTTGGACAAGTTCTTCGAGGGAGATTGGGAAAGTACATCATCACGAAAGAAATCCAAGACACTGTTTGGTTTGCAAAGTAAGTTTACAGGATTAATAAGGTCATTTGAATAAGACGTAGAACTCCCTACTCACTCTGCATAGAAACCAGGCTGGGGAAACTGTAGTTATTAAAGGCGTCCAAGGGCATCCGCGAGTGGAAAATGAACGAAATGTCCTTAAACGCTTCCAGGATCGGACTCCTTACTTACGGCCATTGATCGACGAGATTGAAGAGCCGTTTGATCCTCCAACGATTGTCTTAAAGTATCTTGAGGATCATCTCCTAAACGCATCGATTAAGAAGATACTAAACCGAAAAGAACTAAAGTACGTCTCGAGACGCATACTTGAAGCATTAAAGGTGCTCCATGAAGAATGCTATGTACACACAGGTAAGAGTTTTGCTTCGTATCTCGCCTAGAGCCTTACTAAACCTAAGGCTAAAGATGTTAAACTTGACAATATCCTTGTAAACTATAGAGAAGGGGATATCCGGTTCTCTGATGTCCAACTTAGTGATCTCGGTGGCACGTATCTTGCAAATTCTAAGTACGCCCAAGCAGGTACGCCAGTCGGGGCGCCTATGTGGACTAGTCCAGAAGTCATTATGGAAACGCCTTGGAATACCGCAACCGATATTTGGTCTTTTGGGACTATGGTCCGTTTTGAACCCTAACTCGAAAGCGAATAAAGAGTGCTAATCTCCCATTTGCAGCTTATAAGTCTTATCTACGGCGGGAACTTCAACCTTTTTCGCCCCCATACCGTCTCTTCTAGCCATGAAGAGTACGGGTTGGAGGTCCTTAAACGGCAGTTCCGATATTTCGGTCCGTTCCCGGCGAAATACGAAGAGATTGCGAGTCCAGAGACTATCGCGGCTATTCTATACCTCATGGAGGAGATCCCCCAATCCCAAACAACGCCATTCCACAGAACGACGGAGAAAGAGGTCTGCAAGAAGGATAAAGAGTTTATTGGGAAAATCATGATGTTAGATTGGAGGGACAGGCCGACCGCGGGAGAGCTGTTGGAGAATGAGTGGTTTAAGGAAGATGGGAATGAAGAGAATTAGAAATTTGTCAGTGGTTTAAATCCAGCCTAGCTTTTTTTTGGGTCAGATTTGCGTAATCCAAGCAGCGGGAAACAATCTCACCCAAGTCCTCCACCCAGTTCACGTCTTTCGTTCATCACAGCATTGACGGCCACCTTCTTAATGGCTACTAAGCCTGTCATATCCTTCACTCTCTACAAATCGAATAAGCTCAACAGTCAGAATCGTGTGGCAAGTGGTCACGTTCACGATGACGGCACTGGACATATCAATTTCCCCTCCAAGTACAAACAGTATCGTGCTATCACGGGAATGGAGTACAAGCCTCCAGGGAGCGGCACATCTGGCGAGTCAAGCAGCCTCACATGGAGGACAAACGAGCAGACCAAGTATGCAGAATGGTGGGACGGCAAGAAATGGGTTACAGGAGATTGGTCTGATGAGTATCAAAAGTGGTATGCCTGTTACAACGGGCAATGGTACTATTGGTAGTATGTTGCATAGGATTTGAGAACTTCACCGAACTGAAAGCGGAAGCACTGACCGTCTATCCATCAATCCTGGCAAGTGAGAGAGAGAGTCACCAGAATGGTCGATATTCTCTGATTCATCTGCTAATCCCATGCTATCTTGACTATTCGGCATGGCCGTGTTGCTACGCGCCCGGAAGACTACCTCTGGCAATGTTCTCCGATCGCTCAAAATCCACCAGCACCACATTTTAAGTCTCGTGATTCCATAGCATGTTCAGTAGTAGCCGTACTCACCAAGCTCCACCCCCGCATTTCGAAAGCTCCGTAACTGCCCTCCTCGTCTCCGCAACCAAATCCTTGCCTGTCTGCTCGTCTGCCTATGACGTGAGCAGCATGTGAACTATTCTAAAATAAACTGACGGCGGTGACTACGAGTCCCTTAGCTATCATACTTTTGGAGCAGTTGATTATGATAGATATATGTCATGGAAGGGTGGATCTGGTTGGATAGCTTTGGGTCCAATTATCACTTCTCGTAGTGGGACACATACGGATACAGAGGATGAACTTCTTCCTGCGAAGCGGAGTGTAGTGGTGAGCAAAACGGAATTCAAATTGGTGCGGAAATCTAGCTAGAGCAATGTTCATTTAACACAAGGAAATATGTTTTCATATACATCTTTACCCGTCCCGAAATTCAATATCACTCCCATAATACAATCGCTATCGTCCTCGCCATTCGGAAAAGATATATCGACGGCCCTAGTAGAGGCTAATATTCCCTTCCTCTCCTCGTCCTCCCTCCAAATGCTGGTTTTCATAGCGTCGAAGAGATAATTACCAAGCATGCTCCTTAAGTCTTCAACCGATCTTATCTTTGCTTATAAAATGGCTCTCTCGACCGATAAATATAGCCAGACTTCTATCTTAAAATCCTTACCTTCGCGATAACCCAAATACAAACGCATAGTCTCGGTAAACGATATTATTCCCCTATTCTTCTCTCGATTTCGCATCTAGCTCTTATCTATACCTTTGAAAAGGTAGACCCTAAGAGTACCTCCTAATTTGCCTACCTCGGCCACTTGCGCTATATTCATTTTACTTGCTTTAACCTAATTATTATCCTGCGCCAGAAGCACGCCGAGGTTGGCATCCCTAGTGGTTTCCTCAGTCCTGCCTCCTTGGTCAGAAATAAGTCCACCTAGTAATTGGGAAATAGGTAAATCGAGTAACGCGTTTTCCGCCTATAAATTAATACCTCGTAGGTTTCTAGTAGTCACGATCGATCCTCTATCTTCATTCGATAATGGAAACGAGTTAAGACGCCTTCGTTTCCTATGCTAGTCGAGCGCCTCGTCTTATATAGCTGCCGCAATATGCTCAGCTGCATTTAATAGTGCCCCTATCAAATTGGCTCTAAGAGTGCCCAATTCGGCTTCGGTACCAGGTTCACGACGTTCTATGCTCGGTTCTAATATACTTTAGACTTATACCTATCTCTTCTTAGATCCCGTCCATAGCCTAAGTCTCGAATCCAATAGCTTCTAGACGCAAGGCGCAGCTTTCTTCGCTCGGTCTAGTATTCCTAGCAAGTTCGTTACAATAGGTAATAGCTTAGCAAAATATAACTTTCTATAAAAGTAGGGTTATTAGAATAAAATAGTCGCAATAAAGTAAACTACTTATAAATTATAAGGGAGCGGATGCACCGCAATAATTATACCTGTTGGAATAAGGGCGCAAGAGCGCTTGCGCTTAAGCCTTATACGCTCTAGCATTAATATAGTCTATATACTAGCGTTATACGCTAGTGTCGGACTATCTACTCTTATATAAACTTAACGCAAGTCATAGCACTAGCATACTTTATACGCTATTTACTTATGTTACACTTGAAGGGTCTTCCTCATTGGTTGACCTAGAGTGGTCTCCTAAAGTGGCTATACGCTATGCTATACGCTACGCGCTAAGCTTGCTTAATATAATCCAGGACTAGATTTGTAGTTCTATATATATACATATAACAATACAAGTATTATCACGAATATACGTGCTTACCAGAGAGTATTCCCAGTGACCCCGTTAATAGGTTATTAAGACGATCATACCGTCTCGGGTACTAGCTAGCCTTGCTAGCTAGCCTAGCGCC